>JASCZI010242367.1:0-29842 GCA_036250425.1 Stylosanthes scabra | reverse complement strand
TATATATATATATATATATATATATATATATAAAATAACTCTTAAAATATATAATACCCACTTCAGTGACATTATATTCCTAATTTTTAGTTAGTATAATCATATATTTAAATTTTTGAAACATATAATATCAAAATTATTCTTTTATCCTTAATGAGTTCAATTCAAAGTCTAATTTAACCTATTTCACCAAAACGTGCATATCTTTTTCATTTTAAAATATTTTTTACCCAAACCAATTCTGTTTTAACCCTAACACATGTATTTACCTCCCATAAAAATGGTTTTGGAAAAGACATTTTTGAAATGACCATTTTACCCTTTGTTTTAGCCCTATATTTTTGATATCACTCTATTTTAATAGAAATTCAAAATAGCTTAGATCTTTATAATTTAAGCACTAAAATAGAATATTATACTTAGAATATAAATATGAACTTACCATAGAAACAGTTTTAAGAAAATACATTTTTAATTACCAATTTTACCCTTTTTGCTTATAACTCAAAAGAAATCACTTTTAACCACTTTAAAACTTATTTTCTTCACTTCAAATTAAACCTATCCTTGTTCCATAATATTTTTAACCTGGAATTTCATAAACTCAGTACAAAGATCAAAATACCCTTGTGTAGTAAAACCTTTGATTTTTACAAAACTCAAAACATCAAAACACTTTAACATCATGAGAGGTTTTCATAAAAAATCTTTAAACTCAAATCTCTCCCAAACCCAAGTTGATCTCTTAGGCCTCATAATTATCAAACAACCAACAGATTCATCATGAATATAACAAGGCCGGTTCGGCCAAACAAGCTTATAATACAAAGATATTAACTTTAAAACATATCATCACACTCAACAATATTTCAACACCTTATTATCAACTTTCAACCATCAAACACAACATGCAAGCATCAAGTTCATATCTTTACTCAACAAAAACCCATTTTTGTCTGAATTTACCAACTTTGTACATTTTAATTCTTTTCCATGCTCAAACTTCATACCACTTTCACTAGTAAACCCTAACCCCCTTACCTCTTGAAGATCACTTTGAAACTACAACAAGAACACACCAAAAATCCTTGAAGTCTCGGCCAACCTAGAGTTTCGAATGAAACTAAAACGAAAAGGAGATATGGTGAGGATCATAGGCTTAGATCATAGAGAAAGATACATGCAAAGTGGGTCTTGCATTTACCTCTTCGAAAACAAGAAAATAAAAAGAAAAAAAGAGAAGTGGCTTCGGTGAAGATGATGAATCTGAAGTGATGATGATGGTGGTGATGCTTTGGGTTTGGAAGAAAAAAGAAAAGAAGAGGAGGTTAAGATGGTGGTGGTTGTGGTCTCGGTGGTGGTGGTTCTTGGGAAGCTAGGGTTTGTGTGTTCTTGGTGAAAACTCATAAAAAGAAATGGTTTGTTCTTATTTTGATGAGTGAGGCAAAGTGTTTGGTGTTATAGTATGAATGATGTGATGTGAAAAATTGAAATGAGGGTAAGAGAGAGATCAGAAAATTTGGTGGGTTGAGAGAAAATGAGAGAATGGTTTTCGTGATGGTTTTTAGAGGTGTTTTTGTAAGAGCGAGAATAAGTGGGTTTTGGCTTTCTTTTATTATTAAATGAAATGAATAAATAGAACAAAAAGGGAGAGGATGTGTCTCGGCTGGAGCAAGGAAAATAAAGAAATAATTTCTAAGTTTTTCCTTTTTTATTTTAATAAGTAATTGGTAATTTTGGTGGTATATTTTTGGTGTTGCAAAATGGATAAAATAAATATAATAGGTAAACTAGGGTGTAAGAAAAAGGGTGATGTGAAAGAGAGAGGTATGTCTTTAGCATGGAAAGAAATCATGCAACCAATGAGAATTAATATAGGTGGGAAAGGTGTAAGAAAAGTTATAATTACTGAAAAGAAAAACGGTAAAATAACCAGTTTACGATTTTCGGTGAAATCTTGTCGTCTTACTTTTTAAAACTCGGTTTGGGGAATTAGGTTTCATTACTAGAATACTGAAATCTTGTCTTCCTCACACTAACTGTAGTAGTCGTTGTTTTACCTAAATTACTAACGATCGGTTTCGCGGCGAAACGCGCGTTACTGAAAATGAACGAAACTCGTCCAACAAAACTTACTGACTGAAAACTTAATATTATAAACTTAATTAGGGAAATATAACATTCTCTAACGAAGATACTCCTTTTAAGTTTTTCCGTTTTCGTCAAATATCGATAAATCGGTGAAACTGCCGCTAATAAGTGGTTTATCGCTAGAAGCACCTAAGTATCAAAACAGATAATTCTTTGCAAACAAACCATATATTATACTTACTAAGTGTAATCAAGTCCCCTTAAGATGTCTAAGCATCAATTAAAACACTTACTAACTAGACATTTCAAGGTTTTTGTCACTAATGGCAAGTACGATTAAGCGGGGTTTTACACTAAATGATAAAAACATCCAAAGATAAAGAATGAAAGCTTTGTAATATAAATGCTAAAGCTATCCAAAGTGTAACATAAGAAGGAGCATGAATTTATTAGATAGAAAATCACAGAGAAGCGCCAACTCTTGAAAATTGATGTTGTGGCAAAATAATAGAAGATTCATATTGTAAGATTGAATTAGGAGCTACTTTGGTTTCTTCTTTTATATATTATGAATATATATAGATTATTATTATTATTATTATTATTATTATTATTATTATTGGCATCACAAGTTTTTTTTATTAATTTTTAATAAATTAATTTTAAAATTTTTAGGCATATATTATTCTTTTAATTTATTATTTAATAATATTCATTTTTTCAATTTTTTATTTTTAAATTGTTATCTTATTATTTGATCTATAGCTAAAACAATATTAATGGAAAGAGTATAAAATATAATACAAAATCCTTCAAAATGATAAAATTACTTAAAAAATAAAATAAAAATTAATTTTACAATAAATATAAAGATTTTCTAAATTATTTGATATTTTGAAGGTATTAAATCAGCAATTATTAAATTAAATAAGATATAATTTTAAAAAAGTATTATGTTACTGTGTGTAAACAAAGATATGAAAATTTACAAATATTTTTTTTAAAGGCAGTATTTTATTTAATCATGATGAAATAAAATATAAGAGTGTTCATATTTAGGACAAAAATAAAGAAAGATGAGAGGTTTTCCTACAAATGTTCAACAAAAGAGTAAAATAAATAAATTAGTTAATGAAGGGAAGGAAAAATGAAACACAGTTGTAGGTTGTAAAAGTTAGAAAATGGAGTCCATTTAAGCAACTAGTTTTAACACAATAGTTCTCATTTACTCCATGGAGATGATAATGATCGAATTAGACGTACTGAATAGGATTAAGTCATTGCAAAAAGTAAATGGTTTATTGATAAACCCCATTTTGATGGGTAATTTCACACTCTAAATTGTTGAAATATCGACCTCTTACCACTTAAATAATAGCGAAACAAGCATTATCGTGAATAATCGTTCCTTAGAGCTTTAATTGTAAATATCTACTATTTTAGCCAATTTCTGCTATGTATTCAATTGTTTCTCATTCCGCTTGATGCCTTGATTTGTTTATTCAAGTATTTCAGGGTTTCACAGGCTAAGATCGGAGCGAAAGTGGCTAAAGAGGGTGCGAGGAACGAGGAAATCACAAAGAAAGCTTGGAGGCCAAATTCAATGCCTATGCGTACGCACCCAGGTTGATGTGGGTATGTATTGCCAAGACTTGGGCGACACATCCAAGCTGGAACCGGACCATATGCGTACGCACTAGAGGCAGAATTTGAGCCTATAAATAGAGGAGACACACCCATTTTCGAGGACCCCTCATACACCATTTCTCTTCTTAGTTTAGTTTTCGGGTTCCTTTAGTTTAGTCATACTAGCCAAACATTTTATTGCTTTTCTGTATATTTTATGTACTATTACTCTGTCTGTTTGATTTCCGATTCTGTTAATATTACTGCCGTTACTCTGTCCATTTAAATTCTCATTATGTCTCTTTACTGTTATGTTGCCTGTTTTATTTCTACCATCATGATTTCTGTTAGTAGTAAGTAGTGACCTTGTGTCTTGGCTATGGGTGAAAATGTGTAGATGACCTTAGCTGCTGATCCCTAAGGGCAACAGATGGGAGGAACGGAGTTAGTCTCGAGGCCGTTAACGTTACGCCCCTACCAATAACGGGAGGACCTTAACAACACAAACTTGATGGGTTATTCGAGTTCGCCGAATACCAAGGTCATACGCTATGTGTATGCCTAGGACTTTCGGATAGGGGCTAATTCTATCACTCGACCATTCGACAGTAGTGGCTAGTTTCCTTTAAGTGACAGTCCATCTAAACTGGGATCGGTAGTGACCAAAGGGACGCATGATATTTCAACCCATGGTCGAGCACTCTTTATTCTGCTTGTTTGCCCTCTTTTCAAACCAACAATTGCAACCTGATAAACCCCATTTCGATGGGCTATTTCATATCATAAATTGACTAATTGTCAACCTTTCACCACTTAAATACATGAGAAACAAGCATGCTTGTGTTTAATCGTTCCTTAGGGCTGTAAATGTAATTATCCGCTATTTTAGCCAAATTTTACTGTGTTTTAAACTGTTTCCCGTTCCGCACGATGCCTTGATGTGTGCGTTCAAGTGTTTCAGGCTTTAACAGGCAAAGTTTGGAGCGGAAATGGCTAAAGAAAGTGCGAGAAACGAGAAGATCGCGAAGAAAAGCTTGAAGGCCAAATTCGGAGCCTATGCGTACGCACCAAAGGAGCCTATGCATACGCATTGCCATGCCTTGGCGGTGTCACGTCCTAGCTGGAACCGGACCATATGCGTACGCACCTGAAAGGCCTATGCGTATGCACCAATGGCCAGATTTGTGCCTATAAATAGAGGAAGCCTTCACCATTTTCAGGGAGCCCAATTCACCATTTCATTAGTATAGTTTAGGGTTCCATTAGTTTTCTTTGTCCATTTTCACTAGCCAAACAATTTACTGCTTTTATTTTCTGTTTTGCATACTGTTACTCTGTCAACTTTAATTTCGAATTATTCAATATTACTATCGTTATTCTGACCGTTTAAATTCCGCAATTATGATTTCCGTACGTAGAGAGTAGTGACCATAGTGACTCGGCTATGGGGTGAAATGTGCGAATGATCTTAGCTGCCGATCCCTAAATTTCGATGCCGATCTTCAACAATAAACTGCAACCAACCACGATATTTTCTCAACCAAAGACAAACCTCTGTTTCTGCTTCCTAGGGAGAATCACACGAGTCTAGTACTCTGTATTTTCAAACTTGGTTGCATCTCTGTGAAACATTTTTAACTAAAATTGGCACGGTTCCCTTGACATCGGTTCGAAGCAATCTGCAACGAAACTCCGCTTTTCTGGATCGATCTCGGGGGCTGCCACCACAATCCCAAACTCTTTTCTCAACCAAACACAAAACCACCGTTTTCATTTCCCACTAGTAGGGGTGATCAAAACCAATCCAAACCGAACAAAACCGACTAACTGAACCAAAGAAATCGATAACCGAACAAACCGAAAGAATTAAGTTTTGTAGTTTTTTAGTCGGTTCGGTTTGGTTTTCGGTTCTTGTAGTGGAAACCTGAACCAAACCAAACCGAACCGGAGAGCTTAATATGTTTGCATATAAATAGAAAAAACCCTAATCCTAATCCTAATAGACATAATACTAGGGGTGTTCCCGGTGCGGTTTGGTTCGGTTTTGAGTCAAAAACTCATCCGATCCAAACACTAATTTTATTTGCGGTGCGGTTTGGATTGGATATTTTTTTCTAGACAATCCAATCCAATCCGATCCAATTTAAAGTGGTTTGGATTGAACTGGATTTCCAATTTTGTAAATTTAAAAAAATTAGTTAAAAATATACAATAAATCTTAACATTAGAATATTAAATAATCAATAATAACATAATAAATCTTAATGGTATCTTAAAAAATCAACAATAACATAATACTAGAAGCAAAATTATAAATTGATTAAAATAAATAAATAGATAAATTTCATTTCAAATTTATAAAATGTTCACTAAATAATAATAGTACATAATAAGATAAAAATGTATAACATTGAAGATATTCTAATTAAAATTTTAAATTTAATAGTAAAATAGTACTATTATATCACATTATGTGGTTTGGATTGGATTAGATTGGTTTTGAGAAGTAGATTCGAAATCCGATCCAATCCATGCGGTTTGTCAAATTCAAAATCTAATGAAATCCAAACTAGTGCGGTTTTAATCAGTTTTAGTTTGGATTGAATTGAATATACGGTTTAATTTGGATTGGTTTGGATTTGAACACCGTGCCTAATACTAATAATCAGTAACTTCAGCAACCTCTTCACAGTTCACACTCCTTTTTCTCTCTCTCTCTCTTGTTATCCTATAGTACTGTGCCGCACCAACCACCAGCCCACCACCGACCACAAGCCACCACCACCCTCGGCCTCCCACACGAGCCACCACTCTTTCCGTCTCTCTCACGCTTGGTCGACCACAGGCCACCACCCTCGGCCTTCCACTCTTTCGGTCTCTCTCTCAGTTTTCCTCACCACCAGCCACAACCGTTGGCCTCCCCACCAACCCGCCGTAGCGCCGCGTAGCCCAGCCACCAACCATCTCGTCTCGTCGCCGTCCCAGGCCCTGCATTGCGTCAGTTCGTCGTCTTTGCTCGCTGCTCTGCTTGTCGCCACCGTTCTTCATTTTAGATCTGGAGTAGTCTGGAGTAGACTAATAGAGCTTCTGCCTCAGGTATGATTTTATTTTTTTTAATCTGTTTAGTTATTTGTGATTGCGAATTCGAATTTTGGTTGTTTATATTATGATTATTTTGGGTTTTTTGTTGTACTTTTTTATTCTTGCAAATTCTGAGTAGTCTCTATTTTTTATTTGTGGCATATACATCTATATATTTGAATTGAATCTTGGTATCTATTCTAAGGCATGATAGAAGAATTGGTACTTTATTAGTTTATTTGATGCTTTCTCGGTATATACCAAATTAAATAATCTTCTCTGTGTTCTTTTCCCTTCGTAGTATTACACTCTTTTGTTGTTTGATATCCAGTTAAAAGAATAATCACAATTTCAATATTTGAATTTTAAATACAATTTTTGTTGTTATTCAAACAGAAAACAAAAACCAAGGAAAAAGCTCACTGATTATGATAGAAAACTTGCTGAAGAGCAATCAAAGCGTGACGATGTTGCTGGAAAATTAATGAAAACTTAGTTTTGAAACTTCAAGACTTTCAACTTGATCTAAATATGCATCAATTAGTTAGGAGAAAATTTAGGAGAAGCTTAGACTTGTATCTTATTTAGTTGGTTTTAATTATTATGTATTTTGCAATCTGCATGTGTTGGTGTTGTATTATTATAAATGTTGTGACTTGTGAGTGAGTTTTGCTTATTCCATGAGTTTTGATTTCAGATACTCACTTTTCTTAAGGATGTTAACACTATCTAATATCAAGTAGTGGCAGTCTTTGGAGACCTACAAAGCATTTGATCACTGATTTGTTAGTTCTTTTGTTGTCAAACTAGTATGTCAAGACTTTTTTGTTGTTATAGTGATGTATTGTATAATTTTATTGTTATTGGATATTTTTGGATGAAAATAGTACAAGGCAGGTTTGGAGTATATTGGATATAACTAAGACATGTTATTTTTTTGAATTAAATGAAAAACCGAACATATCGAACCAAACCAAACCGATATATATTCGTTTGGTTTGGTTTAGTTACTTTATTAAAAAACCGAACCAAACTGAACCGGAGTATTTATACAATATCAGATCAGATGACTTTTCTTCTAAAATCGAATCAAACCGCACCCATGCTCATCCCTATTTCCTAGGGAGAACGACCCGAGTCCATACTCGTATTTTTAACTGGTTGCACCCTGTGACACCTTTTCAGCTGAATTTGACATAGTTCTCGCAGTACTGGTCCGAAGCTATCTTCAACGAAACACCGCTTTTCCGGACCGGTTTCGGGGCCGCCATCAAATTTCCGGCGCCGTTGCTGGGAAAATGAAAATGTGCGCTTGTTTTTTGTTGATTGTAAATATGTGAATATTGTGAATATGGTAGTTTTTTAATTTTTCTTTGATTGATAGTATAGTAACCTTTTCTTATGAGTTGCTTATTGAATGTTGAGGTTGAACTCGGATCCTCACCTGATGTTATTTGATCCTGAAATCGAAAGGACCTTGTGGCACGCAGCACAAGTCAGGCGCCGAGCTGAGCTAGAGAACACTTTGCGTTCTCAAGCTACGAGACTGGCATCCGATAACGATTCTGTTTTCTCATTTGACTCTGACTTTGAATCTCGTACTTCTTCTTCTAATACGGGTACATTCACCATGGGAGATGTCCCAAGACTCATGTTGAAACAACTAGGTGGTGCAAGCATCGCACTAGAAAACCAACCAACCAGATATTCCGAGCTGAATGCAAACTTTGAACTCAAATCTGGTCTAATCAATCTTCTGCCCAAATTCCATGGACTGCCGGGGAAGATCCTATCAAGTTAAGGACTTTGAGGTAATATGCGCTACCACCAGAAGGACCGGTGGTGAGGAAGATGCTGTTAAAGCCTTTGCTCTTCCGTTCTCCTTAGAGGGAAAAGCAAAAGACTGGTACCACACCTTGCCAAATGAAGTGATAGCAGATTGGACGCTATTCAGAAAAAAGGTTCTTGGAGAAGCACTTTCCACCCTCAAGAACTAATACAACTCGGAAGGAGATCTCCAGAATCACACAACTCCACGGGGAAACTCTGCATGAGTACTATGAACGTTTTAAGAAGTTGTTATCCTCATGCCCCCATCACTCTATTTCAGACATTCTTATTATCAACTACTTCTGTGAGGGACTAACATTGACTGACAAGGCGATGATTGATGCATTAAGTGGGGAGCCTTGATGAACAAAACGCCGGAAGAAGCGTGAGAGTTGATTGAAACTATCGCTGACGCTAATCAACACTTCAAGACTAGGGCCACCAACAAGGGTGTGTATGAAGTAGCTCGTTCTGAATCAAGTGTCCTAGCCAAGTCTTTGGTAGACATCGCATCGATGTTAAAGGAAATCAAAGAAGGACAACAATCATCTCTAACCCTCTTGAAGCGTCATCCGGACACTTCGCAGCAAAAGCCGGCTAAACAGTGCGGAATTTGTTCTTGCAATTCGCATCATACTGATGAGTGTTTGCAGCTACAAGAGGATAATATGATAGCATCAACCCACAATTTCTTTGAAGCTACCACAATATCGCCTTACAACAAACAATACTATACCCAAGGGTGGCGCGACAACCAGCCTACTCGTTGGAACCCCCTCAGTAGCAGCAAGCTCAATCTCGTCAACCTTACACCTACAGCCAACCGCAGAACTCTCAAAATCCAAGATACCAACCTCCACATAACCGTCAACCATGTCCTCTAGCAAATACTCCTTCAGATAGTTATGACGAAGCCCTCCGTACCTTCCAAAGGGAAAATCAAGAGATAAGGGAAGCTCAAAAAAGGACGAAATCTCAAGTGACTCATTTGACCGAAATGCTGCAAAAATTTGCCAACCAAACAACTATTAACCCACAGGTTCAGCCCCAACCTCCAACCTCAAGCCTATTACCATCTCAACCTCTCCCAAACCCCAAAGGAGGCATTAACGCGGTTCACAGTGAAGGGGACAACGGAGAAGAGGATGAAGTTGAGGATGAAGAAGGGGAGGATGACTGGTTGTATGAGCTACTGGCAGAATTGGCGAATTCAGATGAGTCTGACGATTAGGAGGAAGCTAAAAGCGAAGATGAAGAAGAAGTTGAGGAAGAGGTTGAAAGTAAAACCGAAGAAGAAGATGAGGAGGAGGTCAGCGAAGGAAATGACAAGGGAAAGACGTTCTTCATAGCTACCCTTTTCAGTGAAGGCAAGATCATGAAAGAAGAGATACCGGTTAAATGTGACGACCTTGGTCCCTGTAAAGTCACTTGCATAATCCAAGGGGTGGATATCTCTTATTGCTTATGCAATCCTGGAGCTTGCGACAATGTTATGCCTTCAATGTATACGAAACTTTGGATCTTGGTCCACTAAAAAAATCAAGGGAAGTCTTCACAACAGCAGATGCTAGCATCATATCGGTAGTCGGAATCACCGAAAACGTGCTGGTTAAGATAGGATAACTGACGATTCCAGCTGACTTCCATGTGATCATGCCCACTAAGGGGGATAAAGGGGGAAGACCTCAAGTTTTGTTAGGGAGGTCTTTTCTGAAAAAAGCGGAATTCAAGCTCATTTTCTACGATGAAATTTTAACTTTCTCAATAGGAAATGTGATTGAGATATTCCATTTGACTCCTCCACCGAAGCCTACAAAGAAAGAAATTCACCAACTGAAAGTGGACAATGCAGAAGTTCAGAAAGAAAGTCTCGGGAGAAAAATTAAGGGTAGAATACGGGATAACCCAAAAGGAAGAATCAACAACGAAAAGGGGTCGATGAATGCTCCTCCTCAATCCAAAGGGAAGGAAAAGGAAGTACCATTGAATCTCGAGAAGAAGAAAAAGAAGAAGAAGGAACCTGACGAAGGTAGAATCGAGAAAAAAAGGGTGCTGATGTGTTTAATTTTTGACAGATTGCTGGACAAATTAAAATTTCTGAAGGAAGCTCTTCGCCGCAACAAGAGTCTGGATGCTCACTTGGTGAAGAACAACTCAAAATGGAAATAACACAGCCAACATCTGAGTGTCCAAAAAACCATGGTAATGCTTTTCTAACCCTACCCCTTGTCTAAATTATGCATATTTGCTTGATTAACTGTGGAATAATTGTTAAGCATGTTTAGACGGGTATAGGATTTTCTTTAACTTTGTATATATGTTAAAAAAAAAAAAAAAGACCCAAGGTATGCGTACGCACCCAACACCATGGTGTGTACGCACCCAACACGCGCTGAAGGTAAGTTGTGGAGACACACAGGTGCACGCATCCCTGATGTGCGTACGCACCAGTAGCGCATCTGCATGCACCAAGGGGTTTATATATAGACCCCACCACCACTCACATCTCACACTTCTCTTAATCTCTCCTCTTACCTCTAATCTTCTTTCTCTCAAATTTCTCTTAACTCCTCTTTAGTTTCTTCACTTCAAGTAAGCCTTTCCTTTCCTTTCTCCTTTATTGTTTTTGTTTATTGCTTTAGTAGTTATAGTTTATGCATGTTAGGTATTTAGCTTAGAAGTAGGTAATTTTTTAGGATATAGGTTTAGAAACCCTTATCTGCTGATATGCTTATTTTTTTGTGTGCTGTTTGTTTATATTGCATGTATGAGATTGAAGCATTTATGCTAGTTGCTATATACATTGTTTAATTATTTTAGAAGCATAATTAATATGATTTCATGATATTTCATGTAATGCTTATATTTATGCTGCATGTTTGATCAACATGTAATTACCATACTAATCTTATATGATCATGCATCGTTAAATGCTTCTATGGGTTTTTAAATTTTTCTTTGCCAAACAAACATGTTGTTTATGTGCAACTTAACTTGGTTATCATTTTTTCTCTCTTAGTATCCGACTGCAACCTTGTTAAGAGGACATATTGATTGATTTACATAAATTATTTGTTGGAAACCCATAAAATCTCATTTCTTCTTGTGTCCGGTGTTTATAATCTTTCAGATGGCACGCAAAGGATCTTCCTCCTTGGCCAAGGGTAAGGCCATTGCCTATGGACCCCTAACTCGAGCATCACCCCGGCTCGCAGCAATGAGGGCTCGCTTAGTCGCCAATTCTTGCCCTGAAACACCAGTGACCCATGCAATCAGTACCCCAACATCGAGCTTGCCCATCAAGAAATGTCCTCTTAACAAGGCAGCGGTGAGGGCACCTCCAAGGCCGCAGCAAAATCTTTTCGTAAACGATATTTGCGAATTGCTACTATAGGCCGTACCTTCATGCAAGCACCAAAGGAACAAGGGGTCAATGCAATCAGTAGTAACCACAAACCTGAACCTGCTCCGAAGGACGCCAACCATGAGACGACAAAAATGGATGGTGATGAAGACGAGGATCTAAAGGAGAAACCGAAAGAGGTACCCAACGTCGAAGAAGAAGAGAAACCAGATGAAGAAGACAATAGAGTTAGAGAGCATCTCCATGGAGAACATAACCCCAGAGATCACTTCGTGAACGAAATCTCCGAATCAATAAATGTGCTTGCAAACAATGATCTTCTCCGGAACTATCGGGCAACCTTGGTAATTGGCACAACACGGAGCCAGCTACAAGCTCCGTTAGAAGCTGCACCAGACCACCTCCTACAGACAGCTAGGCCCATCATCGCTCCCCATTAGCACAGAGGACCGTGCAATTTTCAAGTGTGGGGAGGGCATTGCGCGAGGACGGCACGGAAATAAAAGGGTCCAATTTTCAAACCTTATCTATGACCCTTTTTATCTACTCTACTATGTTAATACCTAGGATGTTTTGTATATATTTGTTTTTCCTTTCGTATGTGAACTCTTTACTATGCTGTGAATATATTCTGCAAAATATTAGGATTTTTTAAAACTGTTGCTTTCTCTTTCTAGGGGACCCCACCCATTAAAATTTTTGAAAAAAATTCTTTTTAAATTGACTTTGCACTTGCATGAAATTTTCCAATCATAGATTAGAGGGAAGAACACACAAACCAAGAGAGTTTTGAGCCAAATAGTGTGGTTCCACGAACCACCATTTTCCTTCTTGTGTGTTAATTCCTCTCCTATGATTGCGATTTGTAACTTGCCAGATTCTTTATGTCCAATATTGCATATATTTGTGTACTCATATGATTAAGGCCTTCTTTGTGTTCAGCTCACAAATCAAATAGCCTGACCCTTTCACATTTATCCATTGGAGCCAACTTTGAGCCTCGAAACCCTTTTGTTCTAAATTAAGCACATTACAAGCCTCAAAAGTGAAAAACCATGACTCTACCCTACTTTATCTTTGATTAATCTAGGATTTAATGGTTGATTACTTTTTGAGAGAAAAAAAAGGAAGGGAATCAAGAAGAAAAAAAATTTGAGTAGATGAAAAAGGGGAATCTTAAAGAGCATTTGAGATACATGTGTGCATGAGAAAAGCAAGATGAAGCATTTGCACAAAAATAAATAAAAAGGAATGGCAAAGACAAGAAAATATAAAAAGAGATTTAGTAAATTCTCTCAAAATAAAACCTTGTCATTCCAAGTAGAAAATCTACCAAAACTAGAATAAGTGCATATGTTGTTCAAAGAGAAAGTGAAAATGCATACCATGTAGAATTGTGGGTCTGGAAATAAGAGTGAAGAACAAGAGGTTAGATGCATTTTAAATTAATCAAAGCATTCAAGTTTTAGCTTACCTAACCAAATGAATCTTCCGAACCTTCGCCTTGGCCCGATTACAACCCTCAAAAGACCTTTTGATGTTGAACAAATATATGCTTTAATGTTGATTGACTACATGAAGGGCAAGTCACGAAAAGCAAGATTGGATGGGAACCGAGAGCCTCTTAGCCCGAAACACTAGAGTGAATAGAGCGAATACACGACCGAGAAGGGTTCTTGCTCCTCGGCTCTATGACTTGTGACCTCTCATGCAGTGTAAGTCAATTATCTTATCATGAGCTTCAATGTTTTGTGGGGTTAGCATTTACTGTAATGCTCTTTGCCTGTCTCTTTTGCACAGTTTTTATCTCCTCCTATTTTCTGCAGTCTTATTCTTAGCATAGCACTTGTGTAGTCTCCCTATAATCTGATTTACTTGGGCATGAGGACATGTCAATGTTTAAGTGTGGGGGAGGTTAATAAACCCCATTTTGATGGGTAATTTCACATTCTAAATTGTTGAAATATCGACCTCTCACCACTTAAATACTAGCGGAACAAGCATGATCGTGAATAATCCTTCCTTTGAGCTCTAATTGTAAATATATGCTATTTTAGCCAATTTCTGCTATGTATTCAACTATTTCCCATTCCGCTCGATGCCTTGATTTGTTTGTTCAAGTATTTCAGGGTTTAACAGGCTAAGATTGGAGCGGAAGTGGCTAAAAAGGGCGCGAGAAACGAGAAAATCACGAAGAAAGCTTGGAGGCCAAATTCAATGCCAATGCATACGCACACAGGTTGATGTGCGTACGCATTGCCAAGACTTGGGCGGCACATCCAAGCTGAAACTGGACCCTATGCGTACGCACCAGAGGCAGAATTTGAGTCTATAAATAGAAGAGACCACACCCATTTTTGGGGAGCCCTCATACACCATTTCTCTTCTTAGTTTAGTTTAAGGGTTTCTTTAATTTAGCCATACTAGCCAAACATTTTATTGCTTTTTTGTTTATTTTATGTACTGTTACTATGTCCGTTTGATTTCCGATTCTGTTAATATTACTACTGTTACTCTGTCCATTTAAATTCTCATTATGTCTCTTTACTGTTATGCTGCCTGTTTTATTTCTGCCATCATGATTTTTGTTAGTAGTGAGTAGTGACCTTGTGTCTTGGCTATGGGTTGAAATGTGCGGATGACCTTAGCTGCTGATCCCTAAGGGCAACAGATGGGAGGAACGGGGTTAGTCTCGAGGCCGTTAACGCTATGCCCCTGCCAATAACGGGAGGACCTTAACGACACAAACTTGATGGGTTATTCGAGTTTCCAAATACCAAGGTCTTACGTTATTGTGTATGCCTAGGACTTTCAGATAGGGGCTAATTCTACCACTCGACCATTCGACAGTAGTGTCTAGTTTTCTTTAAGTGACAGTCCATCTGAACTGGGATCGGTAGTGACCATAGGGACGCATAATATTTCAACCCATGGCCGAGCACTCTTTAACATTCTGCAATTTTATTCTACTTCTTTGCTCTCTTTTCAAACCAACAATTGCAACCCAAACTCTTTTCTCAACCAAATGCAAAACCACCGTTTTCATTTCCTAGGGAGAACGACCCGAGTCCATACTCGATATTTTTAACTGGTTGCACCCTGTGACACCTTTTCAACTGAATTTCACACAATTCTCGCAGTACTGGTCCGGAGCTATCTGCAATAAAACATCGCTTTTTCGGACCGGTCTCGGGGCCGCCGTCATTTATAGTTGGACTTCTTTTATTAATCTGGACTCACGTAATGAAACCTGATGCCCGAAATCCTTGCGGAATTTCAGAGCTTCCACCGGCAAGCACACCAGATCGTATCAAGTAATAAGTAAGTGAGTAGAGTATCGTTCCCACAGAGATTAATGGATCAAGCAACAATGACTAATTGGTTTCTTTAATTAGACAAATCAAATAATGAGAGTAGTGTGAATCTGTATCTAGCAAGATCAAAGAAATCATGTAATTCCCATAAATTCAACACAAATTAACACGACAGTAGCAATTGAAAGGAATTGGCAACAAGCTAAAATCAATAAGATGATAATAATAATGAGGACAAACCAAGGATTTAGAGATATTCACTCAACAAAATCCTAATTCGGTTAATCACTTTCTTCTCATGCAAGTAATCATCAAGTCACAATGAACCTTAATTAACTAAACCCTAATCTCTTAGTGATTTAGTTTCTCTAATCCTAATTAATTATCAATCTCTTAAATAACTAATTAAGACAGAGATGAGGATTACATCTAGTTCAATTATGTGAAATACAAGAAGGATCACAGATTAGTTTTATGTCACTTACTAAATCTGATTAACCCTAATTAAGATTTCATAAAATAATTGCACAATTAACCAATTCCCTATCTCTAGTTAATTGGAAAATTATGAAGAACAATTCTCAAACACAATCAGATTTTGGTTTTCTCAAACACAAGAATTGAAAGTAACAGAATCAATTACCTTTCGGCTTGATTGAATTCTGAAATTGAAGATCAGAGAATTGAACTTTGATTGATGAAACTTGCAATTGAATAAAACGTGACACTGAAGTTAGATAGGCATGCTTGAGATGAATAGAGCTCTCATCTCTGACTTTGGAAAATTTAGTAACTCATGGAGAGAACAGAATCCATGAATCCTAATTTATGAGAATTCAAAATTGACAGAATGAAAACCTAAAACAGAATGAAAAATAATAAGTCTCTCTCTTCTAAACCTAAAACTAAACTCTTTATAATGCAAACTACTAAACCTAATAGAATTACAATTACTGAGCGTAGAAAAATTCTACAAATCTTGGGCTTGAGCTTGGTGAACCACGTTTGGGCCAAATCTGGAACTTGGTCCAAACGTGGCCTTGCTTTCTGTGATGTTGAGCTTGGGGGCTTGTGGGGAAGTCGCGTTTGATTCACGTTTTGGCCAAGCCAAAACGTGACAGAAACGTGACCTTGGTGGGCTTACCGAGCTTGCTTTGGTCTTGGTGGATCACGTTTGGGTCATGTCAGAGATATGGACCAAATGTGACATTGGTGAGTAGTTGGCAAGCTTCCCAAGCTTGGGATACTCCTTGGGAAGTCATGTTTGGGCCATGTATTTAATGAAGAATTGAGCTAATTTGCTCTGCCTTGTTTAGTAAAAAGGATAAACCTTTTGCATAAAATATGATAAGATAGGGAGATAGATGATGACTTTGTCAAATATCTCTATTTGATTTAAAAAAATCAAAGGGTTAACCTTCAACAACAATAAAATAAGAAACTGACATTACCACTTCCTGAATCCAATGAATCCAACTAATTCACTTGAGATCAAAACACTTCTTCATCAACATAAACCACAAAAAATGCTATTTAACCAAGTCATAAGTTTTGCACATATCCAATTTAATAGCCATCTCAGGATTAATAAGTCTTCAATCGATTAGAGAATAAGAGGGAATAAGAATTAGACACCAAATTTGTTCGAACACCATTATATATTGGTATAGATTAAAGAAACAATTGGTTGTCAACTATGAAGCACGAACACTTCTAAAAGTTGTCGTGTCGGCGTGTCAAACACTTTTCCAACACGACACACAAAGACACTCGTTTGACATGCTTGTTGGACATGTCCACAAGTGTCTTGTCCAAAAAACCAAAAAGAATAACTGCACATGGCAAACATGGCTGTCACAGCCCAGACATGGGTTGGACACAACCAAACCAAAAAAAAGAAAAAATGAGAAACACTACATGGCCAGCAGAATTTATTAATTTTTGACCAGCATATAATCAACACATATTTTGCACCCATAATTTAAGTAGTTTATACATTCATTTTTCTCATTTTACACTCATACTTATTATATTTTGCACACATATTTTTTCAAACATTGCACCCATGTTATACACATTTTGCACTCATATTTTTATACTTATTATATGTAAATGAAAAAGACTAGGGAGCCAACATATTGTGTCCAATAAGAAGCCAACATAGTCACGGATGATAACTCATATAAATTTTGGATGATAACTTAGTCTTGAATATATAAATTACGGATGATAACTCATATAAATTTTGGATGATAACTTAGTTATTAACTCCCTAATGACTCCCTAATCGTTGGTTCCGTAGCATTCTTCTATGTAAATATATATTGCTGGTTATATTTGCTGGTTATAATAAATTAATTTCGCTTCTCGTATAGAATTTCTAAAAAAAATTGTTTTAGTTTTCTGATTTTACAAAATCAAATTTAATATTCCTTAAACACTCTGATTCGATACACCAAAAAGATAAATGCTATCACCCTTTAATCAAACTTTCCTCCTCACTGCCAGCACCTCTGCTCGTTGCCGCTGGACTCCATTGCTTGTAGTCGCCGGACCCGTGCTCGTCGCCCTTACGCGTTCTCGTCGTTGCGGTATGTATTATCTTTGTTTTAATGTTTGATTGTTTTCTAATTCTTGTTTCTTTCGGTGCTTATTATTAGTATTCTACCATCATTATTATCAATATTATATTCTCATCGGTGTTAATTGATTCCAACATCATTGCTGTTTGATTGTTTTCTGATTCTTGTTTCTTTCGGTGCTTATTATTAGTATTATTATTATCATTATTATATGCTCATAGATATTAGTTGATTCCAACGTTATTGTTGTCTTTGTTTTCTAATTGCTTGTTTCGTTCGGTGCTTATTTTTACATATGAATGTGCTTCGATTTTTTTTTTAATCTAGTACTGTATCTTAGGGAAGACCCTTTTCATTTGTTTTTTTTCCCATATTGAACTATATGTATTTATCTTATAATTCTTTTTGTTAAGTGATTACCAGGGCGAAGCTAGACTAATTTTTTAGGGACTGAATTATAAATGGTTTACTAAAACATTTTATGCTAAAATACTAAAAGTTAAATATATAATTTCAATCAAATATCAATATCAAGACATACATATTATGTAATATGTATTTAGTATTCAATTAAACAAAAAACATATTACTAACTTTTTCCTTATTGAATGTTGATATATATAAATAAAAGACTCATATAATACATGATTTTTTCCTGAAAAAAACAAAATAACATTTATAAGTAAATAAAAATGCATATCCTAAATAAAGTGAAACTAAAATATAAAAAAATTATCAGTTACCACTTACAAGTTGTTATCATGAAAAGATGATCGGCGCTTTTTTTATTTTCAAAATCATCAATTACTGAATTTATGTCAAAAGTAGCTGTCAATTCCTTTTCTATGTAAATAACCAAATTGTCTGCAAGAAATTCATCAACCATCTTGTTTCGGAGTCTTGTCTTAACAATTTTCATGGCTGAAAAAGCTCTTTTTGTTGTTGCGGTAGATATCAGAAGAGTCAAAATAAGACGTATTAATCTATCGACCATGTGATAAGTTCTTGATTTTACTGTTTCTTGTAACTTGTTACATAATTTAGAAAGTGTGCCAACACCTTTCAAATGATTTGGTATATCATGCTAATAATGTTGCAGCTGAGACTTCAAAATATTTAGTTCAAATTAGAAGGAAAGTCACGGGGATAAAACTTCTCTGCTAACTTGCTAATTTCTTCAATATTGAATGATTTGAAATTATCCTTAGGATCTAAGCACAACTCAAAGTCAAGAGCTCTATTGTTTGCTCATTAAATCTACTATTCAACTCTTGTATCTGAGAGTCAATTGTTGCCAAAAATATATCTACTCGGTAATGATGTTCAACTGTCATATTATGTCGGCGAGATCGACCATCCAAAGACATATTGTGCACTCATATCAGGAACTTCAATCTGATGTTTTCCACAGAAATTTTTAAGGTTTGCAAGCAAGTTACACCACCCATCATCTCTTAATTGTTGAAGAAGTAATTTTGATGTAGAAACAATATGCATTGCATTAAGAATATCTTGAGATTGTTGTTGTAGTGCTTGATGTTCCCATAATTTCCTTCATCAAGTGCAAAGTGAAAACAAATTCAAATGACAGTAATACTTTAGCAACGCCATAAGCCTCACCTTTTTGCGCATATGTCGCTCCTTCTTCAATGACATTATTCAAAACAATGTTGGTAGCAGTGAACATTTTTACCAAGCTACAAATAGAATTATAATGAGAGCTCCATCGAGTATCCCCAGTTCTTTGCAAAGTGTTACTTGATTTGCACCTCCACCTGTTTCCAATTCATTACGGGAAACCAAGTTTGCATTTTAAATTACTTGAGCTTCTTGTAATTGATCATGTCTTTTAGAAGAAGCACTAACAATAGTGATAATAGAATTTAACTGTGGAAAAAATTCATGAACTTGGAGTACCTCTCTTGAAGCTACCACTAGCGCTAGTTGTAACCGATGAGCAAAACAATGTACATAATATGCTTGTGGAGAATCTTTAAGAAACAATGCTTGCAAACCATTCCATTCACCTCATATATTGCTAGTATCATGATACCCTTGACCCTTAATGTTTTCAACTTGGAGATTATGATGAGAAAGGACAGAGATCATTGCTTTCTTTAAAGTTACTGCACTAGTATGAATGACATGTACAAGATCGAAAATCTCTCTCTAACAAAATCATCTAAAGTAACAAATCTCAAAACAATAGTCATTTTCTCCTTTTTAGATTCATCTCTTGCTTCATCAACAATAATGCAAAATTTGGCATCTCCAATCTCTTCTCTAACTGAATTTCTCACCTTAGTAGCAAGAATATGTAAAAAAAAAAAAAAAATTGAACATCACTTGAAGTATATTTAGCAGTTCTTGGAGCATTTTCCAAAACATTCTTTTTCACTCTTTCATTGTAAGATTCCAAAAATTTCAACATTTCAAGAAAGTTACCTCTATTGCTTGAGTTTTGACTTTCGTCATGTCCTTTATACGCGCAACCTTGAAATGTCAACCATTTGATGCAATCTATAGACGCCCCTAACCGAATTTGGTTATTTTCAATCTCTTCTGATGTTTGCTTATGAAGAAGTATGTCAATATGTTGTGATTGCTTCATCAAATCATCACATGATTTTAGTGCCTTATGATGGAATGAGTTGGGCCATTTTCCAATGTGATTAAGAAGAGCACATTCTTTTCCACTATTTACTTTCTTCCAATTCTTGAAACCATTCTCAATAAAAGCATTTGAACCTGTGTTGATGGAAGGTTCCTTTGAAAAAAGAAAGCATGGAAAACAATATATAGCATCATCTTTTAAAGAATATTCTAACCAAGAGGAGTACAATTTAAACCATGATGCTTGAAAGCGACGATGATTTTTATCACCGGAAAATGGATAGTTATCAAGAATTGGTTGATTTGGCCCAACTTTGATATATGCCCGACGAATTTCATCTTTTTGATTTGGAGCAAACTTCCAAATCATTGGTCGCATTCCAGGATCTCTTTCCAAATGAAAAACATCTAGTTGAGTCGGAAGAAGTCGTTGACGCTTTGAACTATTAAGTGGTTCCTCAAGTGTTGAAGTAGTAATAGTAGAAGTATCTTCGATCCCTTGATCTCTTCTTTTAAAAAATGTATCAATGGTTTTTAACTTGCCCATAATTCAAATGGCAAAACAAATTCCTAAAATACAACATATAATCAAACAAAATATAAAATTATATTCCAAATCAAAACAAGACTACATAGTCACATTGATAATACAAAATTATAATTAAATACTAAATTAAAAAATACTAATATACAAGCAATATATCGTACTAGTTACTAAGATACCGTTAAAGATACAAAAATACAAGCAATATGTCATAAAAGTTCTTTCTTACATAGTTGTGATAACCGAACCGGTCATCGAACTGGTCGGCCTACAGAGTCATGGAGTCATGGGTTCAACCGTTGGGTCACTGGTTGAACTGCTGAACCGGTCTCAAATGCGCAAAAATATAAATGATGAAAATCTTAACATTACAACTTGGAATACATGTTAGCAGTCAAAAGAGTCTAAATTTTACACAATAACACACCAAATTACAAACATACAACATCCATCAAAGCACAAAGCACAAAGTTGTAAAGTATAAACTATGCCCAAGGAGTAATTTCAAAGTCCTTGTTCCTGAGATGATCCTTGTTCCTGAGATGATGGTGTTTGTGATGAATCCATCTTAAATGCTAAACCCTATCAAAATTAATTTTAATCAATTACATGTGTAATCATAATCATAATGAACAATGCACAAATATCATCATAATCCACTAATCCATGAATAAGCAAGTCCCAATCAAATGAACAAATGCATTTATGCATAATTAAAATCCAGTCAAATGAGCAGTCCAAATACATAATCATCATAATCATAATAAGCAACCAAATGAACAAAAAATAAGAGTTACAAATAGTCCCAGTGAATAAGCAAGTTAATCAGAGTCAGAGACTCAATACAGAGTCATTAACTGAAGATGAACTGAAGAATCAAAACCAGCAAGTGCCATGCAAGCATGCAGCAGGAAGATAACATTAACAATAGCATCCACCATAATCTTATTTTCCCTGCATAATTGGAGATTAGCCAAGGAATCAAATCATACCAATTACTAATACCAATGGTCATGCAAGCATGAACCTAAATCAGAAGGCAGAGAGGATATTCAAAAGAATCAAATGGTCATTCTTTAATTTCTGTAATATATTCACGATAGGATATTCAAAAGAAGCATACGAGCGACGGTGAAAGGTGGCTCCTCGGCGATGATGGAAGGCGGAACTGTGGAAGCACTCGGCGACGGGGGAAGTCTTCTCGGCGAGACGGTGATGGTGATTGGCAGAGGCTAGGCGACGTGACTGCCAGAGGCTAGACGGTGACTGACGGAAGCTCAGCGATGGCGGAAGGCGGAGGCTCGATGACTGTTACTGGCGGAAGCTCGGCGATGTCAACGGGAGAAGCTCGAGAAGGCGGAAGCTAGCGATGTAGATGTCGATCGGGACTGTGACTGGCGGAAGATGGTGATGTCAACGGGAGAAGGGGGAAGAACTGCCGAACGGGGCTGGGGGTAGCCGACGGTGGTGATTGGGTGAGGTTGTGAGAATTGAGAATAGTAGGGTTGGTTCTTGGTTGTGAGATTCTGAGATTAGGAAATTAGGAATTTACTGATTTAGGGTTTTTTCTTGTTACAGATTTAGGATTTAGGCGTTTAGCTTTAGGAATGGGTAAAACGGCGCAGTTTGATGGGTTTTTCAAAAAATAAAAAATAAAAAAATTCACCCGGTTCGGTTTTCCAAAACCGCCCGAGTCTCCGATTTTTCACTGAACCGGCCGATTTAATCTGGATCTTGCCGGTTTGATTGCATTTCCGATCCTTAGCCTTGCTCGGACCGGTGGGAGGTTCCGTTTTTCGGTTTCCCAATCCAACCGGCCGGTTCGATCCGATTATTACAACACTGCTTTCTTATCCTATTAAGTGTTTTTCTTTTTCTTTTTTTTTTTTTTGGATCGGTTTCTACGTCACAAAAATCATTGGAACAGGGATGAGTGTCCAGTACATTCACAAGAGTTCAGCAAGAAGTTTAGGACATCAAAGCATAAATAATATAGAGACAATCATAACAAAACACACTACATTATCATTCTACAAATTCTATATTGGTCGCATCCCTTTGCAATGCTTATTCCCATTAAGTATTTTTCTTTTTAAGTTTTTCTTATTTTTACATAGTTACATAAAATTACAAAATAAGAATGAAATTCAACAATAAATTTATTAATTTTATATCGTATATCATTCAAAATAAAATCATTAAACCCTAATAAATTTATTCAAATCAAGAAAGAAAAAATTAAAACTTGCTTTATCTATTCTAATATTTTATTACTTACCTACACTTTGAATTTTTTATGACTTTGCTTCACTTGCTCATTGAGAGGAGAAAAAGAGACCACTTGTTAAAAACTTGAAGAAGAATAGTTTTTTAATCTATAAAGAAAGAAACAAAAGTTAAAGAGTATAAGACAAAATGTTATCAACCAATAAAATAAATAAGGAAGATTAAAAAATATATATATATGTGTTACTGTTCTGTCCTAGGTCGTCGGAAAAGTGATTCTCTTCGAAGACAAGAGCACGGCTGAAACTTCAAAGAGGTTGAATTCCGGCGAGCAAAGCTTGGAACAGCGGGGGGTGGACCTGCAAGGCCACTCCGACGCTCAAGTCAATCAAATGTGTGAGAGAAAGAATTAAGTATGAAGGGAAAGTGAGAGCATACCTTGACTTGAGCATTTATGGATTTATTTATAGATGTGCAACTGGGTTGGTAACTGCTTCTGCAGGTTGGTTCAGTGAGAAGATCAGATCCCTGATTTTTTGGGATGAGTGGCCATGTAGTTTGATTAAATTTTATGGATAATTACTTTTAGGGCTTATTTGTGACATTGATTTATTTATAAAAGTTTTCATAGATTATTGAAGGATTGTGAGAGATGAGTTCAGTAAGTGTTTAAAATGATTCTAAAAAAAGTCTAAGATTGAAGGTGGTGGACAATTGCTTGTTTCTTTAGGTGCTTATTTTTATATATGAATAGATCAAGAAACTCCTAATTTCGCAAATTTCTTTGATTACAACAAAAATATTTGATGTTGGATTGTTTATACTTTGTTGGATTAATGCAATTACTACTTGTTTCTTTCATCTAACGTCTTTAATTCTCTTAATTCTCCATTATTGTTATTTTGTGTTCTTGTGTTCTTGCTGGAAATTATTTTCTCTCATGATCCATTGATGTTCTCTTGGTTGATTATTGATATTTGTTAGTTATATTGTTGATATACATCATTTATTGCCTTAGATTGTCAATTTCTCTTGTTATTCATGATGATGATTTGCTATGCATACCAAGTGTTTGATATTTTATTTCTTATGAATATGGAGTAGTGTTCTTGTGTCTTGGTTATAGGTTAAAGTGTGGATGATATTAGCCACTAATCCCTAAGTATTCGAATCAAGTAGAGAAGGGGTTAATATTGTTTCCGTTGATGCTAGGCTTTTGCTAGTGATAAGTAGGCCTTAATGAGGTGAATTTGATAGATTATTCTAGTTCAATATACATTGGCCTTTCACATTAGTAAGTAGCCTAGAACTTACGGATTGAGATTAATCCCCCCACTCGACCATTAGACAGACTGGGTTTGGCTATTTATGTGATAGCCATTCATAACTACGGGTGTTCAAAACAACTGCTTAAACCAAACTGAACTGAAACTGAACTAAAACTGTTTTGTAAAAACTGGTTTTTTAAGTAAAATAACTAAATTGAAACTACAGTTTAAAAATCACTTTATTTGAAACCAGTTTTTTATAGTTTGATTTGGTTTAAAACCAAAAAACTAGTTCTCTATTAATGCCAAAAGCCCAAAAACCAAACAATCTAAAATCGAGAAATTTAAAAAAATAAATTATAAAAATTTTTAATTTCAGAAAATATTAAACATCCTTTAATTACTGAAATACAACTTTTTTCTTCTGGGCCCAATTGATTGGCAAACTTGGTGAAAATGCTATTTTCTTAACACTGTTGGGCGAATATGGTGGCTTTTGTTATCATTTACGCCAAATTCGCCCAATTATTTGGCAAACTTGGTGAAAATGCAAACATGATGGGAACAATACCATTAATTAATTAATGTTAGATAAAATAGGTTAATTATTAATGTGAGTACTATATTACATATATTTTTAAAATTATTATGTTAATATACAAGATATAGTACTCACATTAATTAACTTATTTTATCTAATGTTAATTAATTAATGGTATTGTTCCCACTATTTTTTCTTATCAGTGTTAAGAATATAGAGTTTTCATCAAGTTTGCCAAATAGTTGGACAAAATTGGTGTAAATGCAAAAAAAGAACCATGTTTGCCCAATAGTGTTAAGAAAATAGCATTTTCACCAAGTTTGCCAATTAGTTTAGCAAATGTGAAAAAATAAATTGGATTTAAAAATAGATGTAAACTAGTTTTTATATGAAAAAATTAGTTTCAGTTTAAAAATCAGTGTAAACTAGTTTTTTAATTTTAAACTGATTTTATTTTTATAAAGTGGTTTAAATTGGTACACTGTATTATAAACTGGTTTTAAACCAGTTTGCTGTTTGAGTAAACAATTTGGTTCAGTTTATAAACATTTAAAATAGTTTGGTTCAGTTCCAGTTAAGTTTAGGTGATAACTGCACCACGCATACCCCTATTCATAACTGGGATTAGTGGTGATCATAGAGACACATTATATTTCAACTCAAAACCGAGCACCTTTATTACTTGTAGTACAAGCTATCGCTCTTTTGTTCTCGTTCACAATTCTAAACCATTGCAACTCCGATATTTTCATAACCATTCTCAATTTTCAATTCATAGGGAGAACGACCTGAGTGTAATACTCTCGGTTTCTTTTGGTTGCATCTTTGTGACAATTTTTCTAAATCTCGACTCACTCTCTGACTTACCGGTTGAGCCTATACTTGTGACGAGATTTTCATTAACTTTGAATTCATGACTAGTCTAAAGAGAGCGCATCAGTTATTTTAAATTTTTATTTGTTCTAAAAGTGTTAAATGTTTTACCTACTTAATAAGAATTCATATAATTAATAAACTCAAAAATATATAATAATATAAAATTATACATGTTCAATCCAATAAAAAAACTAAATAAAAACTAACCTATTTTAAGTTGTTGAAAATTGAAATAGTAGTCCTACCTAAATTTTTCCTCATTTCCTACAAAAACTACAAACTCATGTTATAAATAATAATAAATTATAATACAATGCTAAAATATATATGCATATTATTACTCACATTTTTCTTTCAACAAAAGCGTGTTTGACGTTTTTTTCTAAATTCAAACTCATCTATTATTGAACTTGTACTAAAAGTAGAAGAAATATCTTTCTCAATGTAAATGATTAGATTGTCAGCAAGAAATTCATCACCCATTTTGTTTCGATGTCTTGTTTGATGATCTTCATAGCTGAAAAAGTTCTTTATGTCGTTGCCGTAGATACATGAAAGGTTAAGATAATGTGTATTAGTCTATCAACCAAGTGATAAGTTCTTCATTTTCCACTTTTACTCAATCTCTAAAATAATTCTAAAAGTGTCTCAATCTCTTTGAAGTGATTTGGTATATTAAGCCCATAATGTTGCAATTGGGTTTTCATGCTCAGAAAAATCACGAAGATAAAATTTATTTGACAACTTACATATCTCCTCAATGTTAAATAGTTTAAAGTTGTCTCTACGATCCAAAGCACAACTCAAAATTAAAAGCTCAATAGTTTTCTGGTTGAGTCTGCTATTTAACTCTTGCAATTGAGAGTCTATTGCAACCGAGAATATATACACTCAATAATGATGACCAATTGTCGCATTTGGTTGACGAGATCGCGCTCTTCTAATGATATATTGTGCATCAACGTCAGGAACATCAATTTCATGTGTTTCACAAAATTCCTTAACATTTTCAAGAAAGGGACACTACCCATCATTTCTTAATTGTTGTAAGAGTAATTTTAATGTAGAAACAAGATGCATTGCATTTTAAATGTCTTGAGATTTCTGTTGTAATGCATGGGAAAGAACATTGGTAATTCCCATGATTTCTCTTTCATTAAGTGTAATATGAAAACAAATTCAAAGGATGATAATATTTTTGAGACACCATAAGTTTCACCTCTTTGTGCAGAAGTTGCTCCTTCATCAACAATCTTTTCAAGAATAGTGCAGGTAGCAGAAAACATCCTCAGTAAGCTAAATAGAGTTAAAGTGAAAATTCCATCTTGTATCTACAGCTCTTTGCAATGTGCCCACTTGGTTCTTTCCCTTACCCGTTGTAACTTTTCACGAGCAATCAACTCTTCGATCTCAGTTGCTTGACATACTTGCAATTGGTCATGACGTTTACAAGAAGCACCAACAATGTTAACAATATTAATCAACTGTGTAAAAAACTCATGAACCTGAAGTACTTCTCTTGCAGCTGCTACTAATGCTAATTGTATTATATGTGCAAAACGATTGACATAATACGCTTGGGGACAATCTTTGAGAAACAAAGCTTGTAAACCATTCCATTCACCTCACATATTATTAGCACCATCATATCCTTAACCTCGAATGTTTTCAACTTGAAGATTGTAAGAAGAAAGAACTGACATCATTTTTTTCTTCAAAGTTAGTGAGTTAGTATCACTAACATGTACAAGATCAAAAAATCGTTTGCAAACAAAGCCATCATAGGAAACAAATGTTTGAACAATAATCATTTGTTCCTTTTTAGATTCATCATGTGATTCATCAACAATACAGAACTTCGAATTTCCTATCTCCTCTCTGATTGAATTTCTCACCTTGGTAGCAAGAACATGAAGAATTTCCTTTTGAATATCCTTTGAAGTATACTTTGCAACTTTAGGAACATTCTCCAAAAAAAACTTGTGAACTTTATCATTGTACGACCCCAATAACTTCAATATTTCAATCAAATTTCCTCGACTATTTGAACTTTAACTTTCATCATGTCCTCTATAAGCACATGCTTGAAACCTCAACCATCTAACACAATTTATAGATGCAGCTAGTCTAAGCTAATCATTTTCAATCTCTTTAGATGTTTGCTTCACTATAAGTCTATCAATATGTTGAGAGTTCTTCATTAAACCATCACACGCCTTTACAAAATTATGGTGGATTGAAGCAGGACCTTTGCCGATGTGAGTTAACAGAGGACAATCTTTTCCACTACTTACTTTCTTCCATTTTCTAAAACCACTTTCAATAAAAACATTTGATCCCATATTATTTGATGATTCCTTGCCAAAAAGGTAGCATGGTAAACAAAATATGCATCAACTTCAATAAAATACTCCAACAAAGAAGGTTACAATTCAAACCAATAAGATTGAAAGTGGCGTTGACGGTTGGCATCACTGGAAAATGGGTACATCCCTTTGAGATAAGATAAGATCGAGGAATTTTATCCCTTTGATTTGGAGGAAAATTCCAAATCATTGGTCATAGTCCAGAGTCTCTTTCCAAATGACACACATCCATTTCTTCAAAACGAAGACGTCTCTTTGAAGTAGCTTCTTGTTGTTAAAGAGTTGAACTTGAAACATTGGCATTTAAAGGCTTATTTGTTGAAGGGGTTGTGACTGATGTTTGATCACTTCTTTTTAAAAAATGCATCAATTGTTTTCAAACAACAATTTTTTAATTTTCTATCTATAAAGAAATTACATAAATAAACTATTAGCTAATAACAACTCAAAAAATCCATAACAAAATGATATAACAAAAAAATAGATAATTGTGAATTGTGCTAACTAACTGCTACAGTGTACACTACTTATCTATAATATATATCTATATCAAAATTCCAAAATACAAATTATCAATGAATAAAAAAAAATAGTTAAACAAAATATAGCATCCCACAATATGTAATTAAAATAAGTATATTGTAAAAATAAAGTCATTAACAAATGATAAAAAAAAATAGCTTTGCAAATAACAAAATGTTATAATATTAAACCAAAAAAATTACCTCAGTTGCTAAAAGAACAAATATGCGCCTGGTTGAAAATTTAGTAGTTGTAGTTGTCTTCTTAAAAAAAAAAAAAAAGAACCAACCACCTAGCATTAGAGAATATGAAGAGATAAGCTTGAGGATTTTTGGCTTCTTGGAATCAAAGGAAAAGAGTAGAGTGTAGAGATGAAGAGACAGCCTTGACCCTTGAGACTTCACCACCTTTTTCAATTTTCCTAATTTTAGATTTTTTTTTTTAAATTTTGTAATGAATAAAATAGAATAACAGTAAGACCTCGTCTTTCTGCTTTTTTGTTTCTGACAGAAACATATGACTGTCTATGTTTTCGTGTTTGCTTGATGACTGTTTGCGTGATTAGGGGATGTGATTACGCTAATTATGTTTGTTATGTGATTTGGATTTGATAGTTGTCTGTTTCTGTGATTTTCTGTTTTTAGCAACAGTATGCTTTTTAGCGGCGGTTTTGTAAAGACCCTCCTTTCATGGTCGTGAGATTTCCGCGCACTTTTGCTTAAAATTACCAAAACGCCCTGGTGGTCCGGTTTTCGAAAATCCTCGAAACTGATCTCTATAGATAAAGAATTTTATCCATGATGAGTAACAAGGGTAATAAAGAGTATTTTATTACCATTGGGGTAAATTTTACCTAATTTCTTTTAGCTGGTTTTACTGTTCGTTTTTACCATCAGTAAAAATGGGTATGGTAAAAAATGACCGGTTTTTAATGAAATTCTCGTCCGGTCATCATCAAATTTTTACCTAAGCTTGGATACTCATATTTAAACTATATA
>JASCZI010242366.1:0-28742 GCA_036250425.1 Stylosanthes scabra | reverse complement strand
ACGCCAGATCTTCATCTTCAAACTTCACATCCAAATTCAATAGATCTGCTACTAACTGATTAAATACAGTTATGTGTTCATTCATGGAAGTACCTGGCCGGTAATTAAATCTGAACAATCTCTTCTTCTTGAGGAGTTTATTCTGATCACTCTTCTTCAGAAACTTATCCTCCAAAGCCTTCCACAATTTATGTGCAGAAGTCTCATTTTTTACGGCATACTTCTGCTCTCTGGACAAGCACGATCTGATTGTTCCACACGCCAACCGGTTGATTGTACTCCAGTCTTTCTCATCAATATTATCTGGTTTATTTTCTTCAATAGCGATGTCTAGACCTTGTTGAAACAAAGAGTCTAGCACTTCGCCTTGCCACATGCCGAAATGACCGGTGCCATCAAATATCTCAACAGCTAACTTTATCTTTGACAATTGAATCCTCGCCAATGGATCCATTGAAACTATTCCACTTGAAGTGGGTGTCGATCCACTTGATGATGTATCAATTTTTGGTGGATTTGATGCTGCCATTTCAACTCAAATAATAGTATTCAATACAATACGAAAACAGAGCCTAGGACGAACCTAAAGCTCTGATACCAATTTGTTGCGGAATCGTGGATAATTTCAATACAAATCAATCCTATGAGCTTTACTATTATAGTAATTCCCAGGACAGATTGGATGAGGCACAATCAAGTCCCACTTAAACCCGGTCTCCTTAGACAGAATTTTATTAACAATAAAATTCCCAGGAAAGGCCGGAGGGGAGAGACCAGTCTCACTAATTCCAACCTTCTTAGACAGAACTACTACCACAGTATTACTCTACAAATTATTTCTACCCAATAACCCACTAACAATATATATTAAATACTAGCAATATAATAAAACACAGATAAATAAATAAACAAATAACAATAAAAGAGAGAAAGGAAAGAACACACCAATTGATAACGGAGTTCGGCCAAAATTTTGCCTACGTCTCCGGTCAGCACTACTTGTAGCTGATCTCTTTAATATGTTAATATATGTAAAGAGGATATGATAATTTTTGGGATGCCTCAAACCTTAGGAACTTAAGTTCCTTTTATAAGAGGCTAAACCCCCCTCCACTAATTGCTTCATAGGATGTGGGGCTAATTGTGCCACCAACATCACATGTAGGGTATGTTGATTGGACCAATCTGATGCACATTTTTAATGTTGGGCAAATGGGAAGCAAAATCATTGTCACAACACGACATGAAAATGTTGTCTGTCGTAAAAGCTATAAGGACCTGCCATCTGAAACCATTGGCTGATGAAGATTGTTGGACTTTGCTTTTCAAACATGCATTTGGAGTACATACATGCATTGAACAGTCCAAGATGGAAGAAATTGGAAGAAAGATTGCCGAAAAATGCAGTGGCTTGCCCTTAGCTGCGGTTGCGTTGGGGGGACTTCTTGGCACAAAGTTATCGGCTGATTACTGGAATGAAGTGTTAACTAGTAACGTTTGGCATCTTACAGTACAGGACGTACAACCAGCTCTACTATTGAGCTATCATTTCCTTCCAGCATCCTTGAAACAATGCTTTGCTTATTGTGCAATTTTTCCAAAGAACTCGGAGCTACAAAAGAAGTTATTTCAGCTATGGATAGCACAAGGCTTTGTTTGTGTGTCCCAAAATGAGAAAAGCATTGAAGGAATAGGGGATGAATACTTTGATGAACTAGTAGCAAGGTCATTGATACAACGTTCTGTTGAAGGGAAACACTTTAAAATGCATGACCTCGTCAACGATTTAGCAACGATGGTTTCTTCCCCACATTGTAAGAGGTTGGAGGATCAAAAGCCAACAAAAAATCTAAACAAAATTCGTCATTTATCTTACGATAAAAGGAAGTTTAATCATTTTGGTGAACTTGATTCCCTTGATGGATTGAATGGCTTGCGTACACTGGTAGCATTACCATTGGTGGAATCATACCGCAACAATTACCTGGCAAACGAGGTTTTGCATGAGCTATTGCTAGCACTGAAACATTTGCGGGTGTTATCTTTGTCAAACTACCGTAATGTCACTGATTTGCCAAATTCCATTGGCAATTTAAAACATTTGCGACATCTAAATTTATCTTCCACTGGAATTAAAGGATTGCCTCCTTCAACATGCGAGCTCTGCAATTTGCAGACCTTGTTGTTGTCTCATTGTCGGGACCTCATCAAGTTGCCAGAAGAGATGGGAAAGTTGGTGAATTTACGACAGCTTGATATTGATGGCACTAAATTGCAGGAGATGCCTCTTGAAATAGCCAAACTAGAAAATCTGCAAATCTTGACTCGTTTTATCGTCAGCAAACAACACACTGGAATAAAGCTTGCAGAACTGAGAAAATTTCCCCATTTACAAGGACAACTTTGCATCTCAAAACTAGAAAATGTTCTTGATTCGTCGGATGCTTGTCAAGCCAATTTGAAGGAGAAAAAGAAAATTGAAGGGCTATCGTTGGAATGGAGCGACCCCATTTTGGAAGTTTCGCAACAAGTTTTACTTGAACATCTCCAGCCCTCAACAAATTTGAAGAATTTGACTCTCAAATGCTATGGTGGAACTAGTTTCCCAAATTGGTTGGGTGATTCCTCATTCTACAACATAGTGTGTTTGAGGATGGAAAACTGCTGCCATTGCTCTTCACTGCCACCTCTTGGACAACTACATAGTTTAAAAGAACTCTACATTGAAAGATTGACATCAGTGAAAGCTATTGGGTGTGAATTTTACGGAAGCAATTCCCCTTCCTTCCAACCATTTCCCTCCTTGGAGACTTTGAGTTTTGTGTCGATGGCAGAGTGGGAAGAATGGAACTTGATAGATGGTATAACAACCGAGTTTCCTCGTCTATCAAAGCTATATTTGCATAGCTGTCCGAAACTGAAAGGAAATTTACCCAGCAATCTTCCTTGCTTGGTTAGACTTCACGTAGGGGATTGTTCTCTAATAGAATCACAATTTTCAGGTAAAGTGGATGGCAGAAACATCATGAGACCATTCAATTTATTCAGCGAATTTATTCTTCAATTCAACTATCTTCAAGAATTGATTATCGATGGAATTCTTTCTCTAAAGTCCTTTCCCAACAACGGTCTGCCTAAAGTGTTAAGGACACTTTATCTCCGTAATTGTGAGAACCTTGAATTCCCAACTCATGAGTTCCTTCATAGTTGCAAGGCACTTGAGGATCTGACGATTTCAAATAGTTGTTGTACACTGACGTCATTTCCCTTAGGATCTCTTCCTGTGCTCAAGCGTCTTTGGCTTTATAGATGTACGAATCTGAAATCAATTTCAATTTTGGAAGAAGCAGCAGCAAGGCAGTCTCTCATGTTTCTCGAATATCTCAAAATAGGTGAATGTCATGAACTTGAGTCAATCTCCCTACTTGAATTGCCCACTCCTAACCTGCATTTGTTTTGGGTTCAGTATTGCAATAAGATTAATTTACTGCCAGAACCAATTAAGAATCTCAGTGGCCTCTACTCATTATGGACTCGTGAGCTTCTGAATTTGGAATCCTTTGCAGAAGAGGGTTTGCCTATCAATTTAAGGACACTACGTGTCGGGAATGTTGAAACGGCTTACTCCAATACAGCTACCACCAAGTGGGGCTTGGAACGACTCACTTCTCTTTGCTCGTTGCATATTAGAGGTGAGTATATGGTTAAGAAGCTGATGGAAATGGAAGTGTTGTTGCCCAATTCTCTTGAGACCCTACAAATATACGGTGCACATGAAATACAACATTTGGATGGGAAGTGGCTTCGACATCTAACCTCTCTCAAAAGCCTTCATCTTTCAAATTGTGCAAGCTGAAGTCATTTCCAGAAGAAGGGCTTCCTTCCTCAATTTCATATCTGACAATGAGAGGATGCCCAAAGCTGAAAGCAAGATGTCAGAGAAATAGAGGGAAAGAGTGGCCTAAGATTGCCCACATCTCAAACATAGCTTATGAAGATGAAGATTCATTTTCAACATAGCATGCCCCTGCGTATTGCCTTCAACATTTTTCTTTTTTTAATTTTATTATTGTCCTGATACTTAATTCAATAGATTACCACTATTAACTTGATATCCTTAACTTAGTTGAAAACACTTTAGAACAAAGCAGTTTGAACTGATTTCAATTTACTTGGCAAACATATTACAGGAGGCATGCTTTAATTTGATGATGATGAGGATGAGAATGGTTTGAGTTTGATCTGATTAGTTGTCTTCATGGACAGACTCCTCTGTCGCTACCTGTACCACTTTCTTTTTCCCCATCTAAAAAATTAAAAGATATAATCTTAACTTTTAATTACAATTTTCCTATATATGTTATTATTTTGACTTAATTTGTATGCACCATCAGTATTTTCATTCAACAATGTTTTATCACATCAACAGTGTTTAATTGAATCTTTCAGAATATAAATACATTTAAAAACATAACCATATGATTGGATAACAACATTTAAATTCCTTTAACTAAATTAGCTACATGATGATAGTAATCAAAGGAAAACTTTCCTGTTTAAATCTTTCTAATGCAAGAGCATATCTAAAACTATTTGGCAACTGAAATAAATAAATAAATAAAAATTCTTTGAGGCCAGATGAGGAAGATCAAATGGACACCTTTCTGAACTTGGCGACAAAGAGTCCACTAGTTTGTGATGTGAAGGGGTCAAATCTCCATGTTTTTGGTATCCCACCACTTCTGCAAGGCCAATTTCTGGCAGCATCTATCTCTGCCAACTCTGGATAAAAAACAATAATTTGTCAAAGAATAGAAAAAAAAAACTTCAACAATATTATTAGTAATATATGGTTGATGCTTCATACATAATCTTTGTGTAACAACTAACAAATAAATAGAGGCATGAGAAACTTACCAGCATTTACATTTTCCTTTAAGAAATGTTCCACCACATACTCATTCTGAGCCAATGTTAAGCTAATTAAGAAATAAGGTATCTGTGAGAATAACTCTCATGATTGTCTGTTTCTGTGTGCGTATTTTTTACTTCATTTGAAATGACAAAGTTAAAAATTACAAGGTACCTGCAAGTGCTGTAAACAAGTGAGCCTCCAACTTTTAGTAGTCTGAAACCGTTAGTGAGAAGATTCAACTGTGACAAGGAACATAAGGTATGTGAGTGATAAGAGAAGGGTATCTATATGACCTTAACCATGCACGATTTATCATGAAAATGGTAATAGTTAAATTCAACAATATCATGTTCAGAAATCACATAATTCATGTTTCAGGTTCAAATAAGGCCAACACACTTAACCATTTGAATGCAAAGCTAAAAGCACAATATATACTTGCTGTAACACACTAGAATCACAATGAACAGCTTCAATTTGAATTAAAGCCTTTTAGTCACGAAGAGGAAGCATTCCTTGTTATCTCTATTACATTCTTTATGAAGTCTGGAAATGTGAAAAGAGTTAGCTTCAAACTTAAGTTCAATGCTTGATCATTTAGGGTCAGATATTCAAGATTTAACAGAAGAAGCCTCAGTTCAGATATCATAACTTAATAGAGCATAGAGGGTTTTCAATAATGACATAATCTGCGATAACTATTGAGCAATATAAAAATTAAAAAAAAAAACAAGGTTAACGATTCCAGTAAAATGGTGTATAATAGAAAAGATGCATTATGGATGAAGGGAATAAGGATGAGTCATTTGCCTGCAGGACATGCAAGTTATCAGTCCTCTCTGCATCTAGTACTCGACGTTGAAAAGTCCCCCACCCCCAATTTTCAAACTTCTGAATATGTTTAACTGAACCATCATGAGTACACTCTGCATCCACAAGGACCTACACCAAATACAACATATTTTTATGGTAGAAGAAGAAATCAAATAACTAAGAAAGATTAACTCCAAGGAAAATATAGGTTACCTTGTCATATCCGTGATTTCCCATCTCAACGTCAGATACAGTATTATATAGCTCTCCTTTAGTAAGACCAACTACTCCCGAGTTCCGGCCATAATATATGAGCTCAGGAGGCTGAGACTTAGACACCGACTGTGGAATACCAGTTCTATTTACTTTTCTCCTCTCTTTCCATGGTCTTCTTGAGGTCCACTCCTTGAACACATCATCTTTCTCCTCCAATCCAGATTCAACTGTTTGATACTAGACAGAACGAAAATATTTCAGGAACGTATGATAATGAGTGAAAAAATATGATACCAATTTACAGCACAGTATTCCAAGATTCAATATCTCCATTCCAACTCAAATTTCGATTACATATTTTACAATCAGAATGAGATCCCACAGGAATAACTGAAAATGTTGTTCCATCAGCAACAAAAAGCCGACATCGATCACCCAATGCATATTTCAGCAGCATCGTTCTACATGCTGCCAAACGATGCCTTGCAACATCTACACCAGTCACAGAGCCAGAGTCCCCAAGAAGGTCAAGTATCATACAAAGTTTAGCACCTAAAATAAAAAATTTTGAAGGAGAACCATCAAAATCATAATCGCCCAATAAATCACATTTAAAAGTTCCCCCTCATATAATCATTCCTTTTGCAATGTTTTATATTACTCTTTCTAAGATTTTAACATTATATACTTTAAGGAAAGAGAAAAGTTAACACAATTTAAGAGAAAGAAAATGTGTACCAGGAGCAGCACATAGATCAAGAACATGATCCCCAGGTGATATATTCAAAGCCATAACAGCAGCTCCTGAAGATGCATCAATTCCATATATCTACAAAATCAACAAAAATAAGAAAAACACCAATTCATCACCCCAAAACAAAAATCACATTATAGGAAAAAAGTTCCCAAAATAGCTCAAGCTACAAATAAATTAATAAACTACAGAAGATGTTAACAAAAACAATATTGCAAAAAAAAAATTTTTTTTTCCATTTTCAATATAAAGACAAAGACTTTAAACACTGTTAAATAAAATCATTCTTCACCTACCTTCCCTTCTTGATATGCCCTAGAACCAGCAATTTGAACATGAGGAGGAAGAGAGTAAAACCCTTGCAACCATTGCACTTTCTCAAGTTTGCACTTCACCTCTTCTTCAACCTCTTCAACACAAGCATCAAATCCGGGTTTCAACCTATCCAACCAAAAAGTTACGATTGTTTTTAATTAAAAAGTTGCAAAATTGAAAAACAATGTGAAAAAATAGGGGAAATTGGGATTACCGAATGAATCGTGGGGTGGAATCAATTGCAGTGTAAATCGAAGGATCGAGGCCATTGGCTTCAAGGAATTGAAGGAAAGCTTCTGGCAGTGGCAGCGTTGCGGCGTCTTCTTCCATGGAAGCTCGACGAGGTTCAGCAGAGAAGAGCAAACGCTTGTTAGGTTTTGTCTATGAAGTAAACGACATGAAAAAATGGCGGGTAAAATATTAGTTAGTAGACTAGTTACTAGTTAGTATATAGTAAAATCAAACTCAAGTTAAAATGATTAGTAAAAATTATTTTTAAGAGTGTAAGAGACAATATATATTTGAAACATTTATATGTAAAATAATTTTCATATAATTTATAAAACTTTATATTTGTTTAAAACGATTTTAGTAAAATTAGGAACATTTATTTGCATATTAAGTTTTATTATAAGAGGATATATATTTTTTATTAATTTTGATTGAGATAGTGTTCGAAGATACCAAGAAATTTATCCTTTTCCCCTAATAGAAGTTTGGATTCGAATTTTTTCTCCAACATATCTTTGATAAAAAGATAATATTTTTCTTTTATAACTTTAAAAATAATAAATTTTAAATGTACTCATTATTTAATAATGTGATGTTCATAAAAACAAAATATAATAACAACAACTAAAATAAATAAATGAAGATTTTGTGAGACTTTTAAAATCAAGCATGATAAATTGATCAACAATAATATAATGGGTTGTGAGGGAGACAATGAATATTTTTCCCATTATTTGTTCCATACCTCATCTCATCTCCATCCATAGTGATGATCTTTTTCCCATCCTTGTTTGTGTATTCATTGATAGCCATTGAAAGGGACCCTTCTTTTTTTTTTTTTAATCTCAATTCCCATCTCCACAAAGGAAATAAGTTTTACATTAAAATGTTTGTTTCCTAAGATTTTCATAGACATCTCTTTGCATTCAAATTCTCATTATTATTTCTATTTTATTGCTACGTTACACTTATGTATCATGATTAAGGTAGTGTTTAGAGTTATCAAGAAAATAAAAACTAAGCATTGAATTTTGATTTTTTTTTAATTGTTCACTTTCTCTATATCTTGCTTATGGATATTGGAATGTCATTTTGGCATATTAACTTTACCAATGATGTTATATGTAACAAAAAAAAAAAACACTAATTAATCATTATGTTTAAAAATACATACTTAGCTTAATTTTTTTTATTATACTACTATAAACAAATTTGATTATTAGCCTATCACAAGTTTGATTATTCTACTAAAATAAATCTGATTATTATACTAATTGACTGATATCAATAAATATACATAAATATAGGTTAATTCAATGGTTATTTTTAGTTTATATAAAATACTTTTCTAACTTTACTACTAGTAGAAATTAATTTTAGTTAATGTCAACAAATTTAGATGTATACTTTCATTTCTTTAAAAAAAAATACATTTTTTTTTTGTTAAAAGAGAGAGGGAATCTAACAATATCTATCCCTTGTGTGATTCCCTTCCAAACAAGTGTGAACACCTTACTTGGGATCCTACACACACTCCTCGTAAACCAACCAAAGCTGACGCGTCACGCAATTCAATTCCCATTTTATTATACATTTATTCATTAAAAAAAAACTAAACACCAATACATTATTATTACATAATTAAAAGAACAATTCATATAAATTTTAGATATATATTAGTTATTAATAATAACTCATATATAAATTTTAAAAAATAACTTAATTATTAATTCTTTAATAACTTTCTCTTAAAATTTGTTCCGAACACTATTCTTTTCTTTATCTACCTATCTATTCATCTCTACTTTATTTTGTTTTATTTTATTTCATTTTCACTACAAAATTATTGGATTTGCGTAATCACACCCCACTTAACCAAACTATCCACAAATAATGGATCCTTTCTCAATTCCAATCTCACACTCAAACACACTCTTTTGCAAATTAACTTGGCTTCATTACATGTCTAGGTGCATAAAATTTATGCACATGCATGAGCATAATCTCTCTTTCCATTTATCCATTTATGTTCCCAGCAATTTTATATACAGAATCAATTCACCTTTTTCTATCATTGGATCATGAGATGTATAACTTATATATTAATTAGGATTATACTCTATTTAATGATAAACTATAAATATTTTCAGTATAAGAGAAAATGTGAGAAAATAGAAACGTTTCTTCTATATAAATATCCCCATTCACCAGTTTTTCTTTCTAAGTGTAGATAGATAGTGCTTCTCTCTGCCATGGGTTCAATTGGAACAGAAAGGTAACATATATATATGCTTAATTAGCTTACAAATTCATCATTATTCCAATAATTCTTCTGAAATATTTTCATTTTGTTGAGTACTACTTGAGTTGCTGATTGCTTAGCTATATATTGTTCTTGTTTAGCCCAAAGGTTGAGGTTGCAACCATTGATGTAACTGCAACTAAGGGTCTTATTCAGAATGGCCATGTTTATCTAGATGTTAGGTATGTAAGAATGTTCTTTAAGATTTTGTATTTAATTGTTTTTGTTATTTCTGGGTCTCTTTGAATTCTTCAATATGGCAAATTTGGTAGGACTGTGGAAGAGTTTGAGAAAGGGCATGTGGATGCAGAGAAAATTATCAATATTCCATACATGTTTAATACACCACAGGGTATGCTGAATATTTTGATCTTAAATTATACTTAAAACACTTATTACTCAAAAAATATCCTCCAAAGTTGTGAAAATTTAATCATATACTGTCACGTTAATAAAAATAACTAGTAACATTGGATTCGGCAGTTCTTCAAGCCAAATTAGTCAAATTCATAGTAACAAGTTTCAAATAGCATATAAAGATCTTGTACATCGGTAAAAATAACTAATTTTCGTGCTCGTTAGGGTTAGAGTGTTTTAAGTAATGTGATTTTGAAGAACAGGAAGGGTGAAGAACCAGGAGTTTCTGAAGGAGGTTTCATCTGCTTGTAAGAAAGAAGATCACATCATTGTGGTAAATTCTTTTAAGAATATATTATCCTTGTCAATAATTTTTTCTTTTCTATTTTTGGTTTCTTATCCTATGTGTGTGTTTTTGTTTGTTTGATTAGGGTTGCCAGAGTGGGGTGAGGTCTCTTTATGCAACTGCTGATCTTCTTGTTCAGGTAACTTGAAAATTCATTTCAACAGCTACTTCAGCACATTCTTCAATCAAAATTCAAAATTAAAAAAAAAAAAGAATTCATCATGTATTATTTAATATATGTATATAGTTGTTTACCTGAATGCAATTTCAAATAAATATATATTGTAGTTGCTGCTATGGACAATAGATAAAGGCCTTTGGCGATTTTATCTAAGTTGAGGAGAAAACATTCCTACTACTACTACTACTAATAATAATAATAATAATAATAATAATGTTATTAAGAATTTTATACAAAATTGTCGAATTTGCCTAAATTGTAATGATTCGATCATTTAGGATTTTTTGTCATGATAAAATTATTAATATCTTAATTTTATTACTAGAAATTGAACTAATCTGACTCGAACGAGCTAAGATCTCTGAGATAATGTTTGATATATATGTAAAATTAGCAAAGAATTTGTTGGTGATTGTCCTCTATCAATGATCTTAATAATGCTTAAAAGTTCATGTAAAAGTTGTTTGTTTGCTCCAATGGATGAGGAAATTAACTGGTTTATATTGATTGGATTTTGTTATCAAATTTAATTTTGGCAGGGTTATAAGGATGTGAATAACATGGGAGGAGGCTATTTGGATTGGATCAAGAATGAATTTCCAGTAAAAGCACCACCAAAAGTGAAAAATGATCTCTAATCAATAATAGGATCATGGTTCCACTAATTAATATCATAAGAATAATGGTTTATTTTGATATATGCTGTATCACTATCCATATTTACTACTTTTAGTGTGTTCACTAGATGTATAATATGAAAAATGTTTTCAAAGTACCTAGAAACTAAGGTGTTTCTGTCTTTTTAGTAGTTTATTTTTAATCATATATTAATTTTATAATTAAAATCAATAAGATTAACGACTAAAAAATAATGGAATACGATATGCTGTATTTTTTACGGCATAGCGGATAATTTTCCTATATGTTATGCTTAATCATAAGCAATGCAACTATATGTTGTAAACTTGTAATGCAATTGTATCTCTATTTGAAGTAATATTCAAGATTTATGACAGATAAAATCCTTGTTAATCTCTTATGGTATGATCAACTATAAGGAGATTGAATGATAAACTATTAAAGATAAAGACAAAATATTGGTAACTCGTTATACTGATAGCTTGTTTGTAAACTGCAAATCATCACAAAGTCTAAGGACCAAGGAATCAAGAAATTCACATCTTCATCTTATTGCTTTAAGTATGATTATTCTGCTATATAGAAACAATAACTTCATGGGTGGTTCAAGCAATTAAAGTTCTAATTGGGTGACATAGGGTAAATAATTGTGGCAAAATATGAAACTAGGCCTTTTTTTTAAAAAAAAAAACTTTGAAACAACCTATCAAAGTTAGTTAAATTAAATAGTTTTGAAAATTATGACAAGCCTTTTTAATAGACATCAATATAAAATATAATTATTGATGTATTAACTACCTTAATAACCGTATTTTTATATAAATATAAAACTGATGTCTGATAAAAAAGAATATAAAATACATAAAAACAATCAAATTAATTCTACGTTAAAATATATAATATAAATTATAAAAATTTAATAAATTCTAGTTTTTGGTGACTATAATAGAAAGAAAAAAAAAAGAGAAAAAGGAAATTTGGCTTTGATGTTATTCAAGTAAATGAAATGAACTCATTCTATTTTTAAATATTAGTCTCATTAAGAAAACTTACCATACTTTTTAAATAATAATAATGATATTAATATATTATCTTTGAAATAGTCACAAAAAATGTTAACTGAAATTTTTAAAATAATATCTCAAATTTTGTTAATAATAAAAATATTCTAATTATTTAAAATGTGATAAAAGCATCTAATTTCATATTTTTTTTAATCACACTTGACATATAATAAAATGTATTTTTATCATATTTTCAAAAAGTTGAGGTGTATTTTTTTAAAATAAAATTGAGGAATATTTTTTTGGCTTCCAAAAAATTGGGACAATTTTAGTGATTAACTTAACAAAATAATAATTAACCTATAATAAATAAATTATAAATTGTAAATTATTTATATATATTATAAAAAGTTTGTTCTTTTTCACCAAGAAAGTGCTTCCCCTACCAAGCAAGTAAACCTCGATAGTTCTCCCTTACATTCAAAAACACCTCTCTCTCTCTCTCTCTCTCTCTCTCTCTGAAAATTCGATCTTTCGCTTCGTTTCGCTTCTGAATCCTGCAACTATGGTGCTCGAGGTAAACCCTAATTCTTTCCCTTCCTCAACGAACGCCCAATACTCTCATTCCTCCGTTTTCCCCTTCTGTTTTTTTATCCCCGATAACTAATTAGGGTTTTTTCTTTTCTTGCTGTTACTTCAACAGTGTTATTATTGCTAATTGCTATTTTGGATTTGATAGGCGACGATGATCTGTATCGACAATTCGGAATGGATGCGTAACGGGGATTACTCTCCTTCTCGATTCCAAGCCCAAGCTGACGCTGTCAATCTTATTTGTGGTGCCAAAACTCAGGTCCGCAGTAACCCTAATTGTTGCTCTTTTAACAATTTTAGTTGTTTTTCAGTAGAAATAGGAGTGATGATTCTTATTTGCAATTCACACTTTAGAGAGGAGAATTTTGTATCAATATCAGCTGAAAATCATGTGAATCTGCTGGAAAACTGGAGGTTTCAGTTTTCTCACTTGTGAATATGGTGAAATAGTGAATGTTTGGTGCCTTGTTAATAAAACTATAACTAAAATCTCAATTTGGTGAAACAAGATTTCTTACAGGCATATTAGTGAAGTTATTGATACATGATGTAGGGATGATGTTTCCCAAATTGATGTAGGAATCTCTTAATTTTTGTTCTAGAGTTCAATTGTAGATTTGATGCTTAGTTGATTAACTGCATTGGGTTCACTTGTGCTGATAATTTTGTGTTGATAATTCAGTCTAATCCGGAAAATACAGTGGGAGTTCTCACCATGGCCGGGAAGGGGGTTCGTGTTTTGGTCACTCCTACCAGTGATCTGGGCAAGATATTGGCTTGCATGCATGGTTAGTTGTTATCTTAATCTTTTCTTATTCCTCCTCTCTCTATCTTTTCTCTTACCTTTCCGTGTATATCAGTGTGGCTCATTGTTTACTCTCATTTATGTGTACATTGAAAAATATTTGTAACAGTCTGGTATTGTACTTTTTTGACATACTTTATTGTACCATTGTGCTTGGGTTATCCTGATTGTGGAAAAGCTGATTTCTCTGTCTTATTTTTCTTCCTGATTTAGGATTAGAGATAGGGGGTGATATGAACCTAGCCGCTGGAATTCAGGTGGCACAATTGGCTCTTAAGCATAGGCAAAATAAGAAGCAGCAGCAAAGGATTATTGTCTTTGCTGGAAGGTACAAAAAACTGTCCCTTTCTGAAATATTGAATTTATTTATTTGCAGCTATTTTATCATCTAATTATCTCATTTTATGATTTCTAAAGTCCCGTCAAGCATGAGAAGAAAGTATTGGAGATGATTGGAAGAAAGTTAAAAAAGAATAGTGTTGCACTTGACATTGTCAATTTTGGTGAGGAAGATGAGGGGAAGACAGAGAAGCTGGAAGCACTCCTTGCAGCTGTGAACAATAATGATACCAGCCACATTGTTCATGTTCCAGCTGGTCCAAATGCTCTGTCTGATGTACTTATAAGGTTTGTGAGGTCAATTTCATCTTTATTTGATTTCTGTTTCTTTTTAATAAAGATTCGCAATTGAACCGGGACTTATTCTTTGATATTATATTGAGTTAAGGAAGTTGTTTATTATCTGTTCTGCTTCTACCCAATTCAGTTCTGTTCTCTTCCAATCCTGATTGGAGTTTGGGGTTTTGGATTCCTGTTCCTTTTCTTTGATTCTTTCCCCAATTATTCACTAGCTCACCAAATAGACATCAGCTTCTAAGATCAACTATTTTCTTTGCTAAACTCAAGTAACAGAAATGACATGCTTTGTATGGCTTTTGTGAAATATCTGTGTCATATTTATTCTGTTATCTTTTTTATGTGTGTTCGCCTGTAGTCCAATAATAAATTTGCTTTCCCTATTGAGAAGTAAATTTTGTAACCTCGTTTTGTGGCAGTACACCTATTTTTACTGGTGATGGTGAAGGTGGAAGTGGATTTGCAGCTGCTGCAGCAGCAGCTGCAGCTGGTGGTGTATCTGGATTTGAGTTTGGTGTGGATCCAAACTTGGACCCTGAGCTGGCTCTTGCTTTAAGAGTTTCAATGGAAGAAGAGAGAGCCAGGCAGGAAGCAGCTGCAAAAAAAGCTGCAGAGGAAGCTTCCAAACAAGAGAAGGGTGGTGAGCAGCAAGCCAGCTCACAAGATGCTACAATGACTGAGCGTGCTAGTGCATCAGCTTCTGAAGCCGAGACTAAGACAAGTGATATGATGGTTGGTGCTATATGTTCTGAGCCATATTTGTTTTTCTGTTTCTTTCCCAATAGAATTGTTCATTGATTTCCCAAGATGCAATAATGTCACCTCTCAGTCTTTCAAAGTACCAATCATTTTCTGGATGGTTTAGAACAAATGAACTAAATACAGTTCTTATTAGAAGCCTTATCCCCCTATATTTGAGAAAGTACAAAAAAGGGTGTTATATATATATATATTGTGTTTGATTAAAAAAATATAAAAAATCCTTTTCCTTTAAAAGTTTACTTTTAGTTGTTGTTTGCTCTGTCTTAACCTAACTTCAAATGGAAGCAGGATGATGAGAATGCTCTACTACAACAGGCTCTTGCAATGTCAATGGATGATCCTGCTATTAACCAGGAGGCAAAAGATACAGATATGTCTGAAGCAGCTTCAGATGATCCCGAATTGGCGCTTGGTGAGTTAAAATGTTGATTAATTTTTTGTCTTTTAAACATTGGTGAGTCATTTGTAAGTCTATGTTTGAGTACAGTCTTGTCATCCATGAGAAGTACTTTCTTGTTATATTGCTTGGTCATTTATTTGGTTTTGAAATTGAGAACAAATTCTATCAGAATTATTTTTGGAGTTGGTATTTATGGTTGTGCAGGTATCATTTCATTGCATTGAATTGTGATGTCTATATGGCATTATGGCCTGTGTCAATATCAGTGCTATGAAGCCTTTGTTTAATAATATTGAATGTAGTGCTCTTTCATAAGTCATATGCAGATTTGTGATTACATAGGTTTTCCACCTCATAAATTTCCAGAATTATCTTAGATGTTTTGTTTCTTACTGAATTATTTATTTCATTATTTTTATCACTTGGAGCTCTCCAAATGTCGGTATCAGATAGTTCAAAGGACTCATCTAGCCAGTCAGACATGAGTAAATTGTTGGCAGATCAATCCTTCGTGTCATCTATCCTTGCTTCGGTATGTTTGAAAAATTCAGTAAAATACAACATGTGCTATCAAACATATAAACAGAATGATAAGTCATATGTTTTAACTCTGTAATATTTCATTGCTTCTGCAGCTTCCTGGGGTTGACACAAATGATCCATCTGTCAAAGATTTGATGGCCTCCATGCAAAATCAATCTGAGGTAAGTCTACCTTAAATTTTACACCTTCTGATTGATATTCTTGTCTTTGTGAAATGAAAATTAGTTTTTGACGTGTGTCAATGACTGTGTTTGTTTAATGTTCCTACTTTTCTTTTCTTTTGAATTTTGTTTAGCAAATGGGTGGGTAGTTTTATGCTTCAAGCGGAGGGGCTGAGTGATTTGTGTTTTGAATGGCTTATAGTATCTTCTAAATTCAATTTGGATTGAATTTCTATGCTCTGTTTGAAAAAAAGTTTTGCACAAACTTCTTCCAATCATAGATTGCCACATTAACAGAAACGATTGACTCAACCACCTGCCCACCCGAAAAGTCTTTTAAAAAACACAACCATCTGTATGGATGACAGATTTTATTCTTTTGGTGTATAACAATTTAACTCAATGAATATCGGTATTTCGTTACATTTGAACACTATTGCTACTTTTTTGATTGTACTATCTTGTCAGTCTCAGCAGAAGGACGATGACAAAAAGCCACCAAGCGAGGAGGAAAAGAAGTGATTTAGAGAATCTCTCGGCTGCGTCGGGTTTCGCTTTCGTTTTCCTTTGATACATAATGGTAGCATGTTGAATTGTGGTTCTCGTAGAGGCATGAAGCATGTTTGAATGTATTTCAATTATTGATTCTCCTCTGCTGATTGGAAATGATGTATGTCTCTCTCTAGATTATGAATGAAGGATTGATCAGGTTATAGAGGCTATTATTTGTCAAGCCTTATTTTCTTCACCATGGTATTGAATATTTGATGTGCAACAGGGGCATTAAGGTGAATGAACATACCATCCTGTTTTCAATTTTTACTTCATTGCCACTTTAAAGCTATTTTTCATATTTTTACAATTTTCTTTTATATTCGAAATGCCCAAAAATTCCAAGTTGAAAGGGTCGATTCCTATGCACTGAGAAGTTTCTAACACCATAGGCTTCACCTTCCTTCTATATTAATGTGACTAAATATGAAGGTGTTTTTTTTTTTTTTTTTTTTAGCAATATATCAAAATCGATCTCCACCCAAAGAAAACTCAAATGTTAAACTTATTGTTTATTTTGTTTGGGAATGTATATTATTTACAAGTCCATAATGTTGCTTTTATTTGAGAAATTTTACTCAGTAAAAACATTTTAATAAAATTTAAAGACCAAATCCGCTCTCGTTTGTTTATATATAATATAATAATAAATTTAAAGACTATATAGATGAAATTAGAAAAATTATTCGATAAAAATATAAGTTGATATAAATATAAAATTTTTTTTCTATAATATAAATTTTATTTCTTATATCTCAATTAAATTTATATCACAGTCTTTGAGAAGTTTGAACTGAACTGCAGTCTTTGTCCTGTTGTCCGTCGTGATTAACTCTGCCTATTTATAGTTTCCATGGCCGGCATTCAAATTAGAAAACATTTTTTATTTCCATCTTTCAAGAATGCACAACTCATTAAATATAAATAAATCGCTTAGCAACCATAGTATTTTATAAAAAAATATTTAATTATATGCTATTGTTCAAAATATATTTTTTCTTAAAAGATAATATACGTTAGTTTTTTTTAAGTGAAAGTTAGGACCACAAGTATCCAACTATCCATATATAGTTGGAGGAGGCTAATTATGGGACTATATAATTAAATATTTAGCTAATAGTAAAACCCATAATTAATGATAATATATTATTGAAAAGAAATCAATACCAAATTAATCTAATTGTATTTTTTTGAAACTTTCTTCATAATGTAACTTCTTTATCTTTAGTTGTTCATTTCCATTACTTTATTTTCTTATTAATTAATACAATAGGGGTATTAATAGAAAGAAGAATTAATATTGTTTAAGTATCTTAACGAATAATTACATATATAAAAAAAATCAAACTGGATAATCATTTGCTGTTGGAAGAATATAATTTATCAATAAAAACCTAAAAAAATAAAATAAAATTATGAATGCTAAATATTAATTTCCCATAATAATTATTTAATAAATTTCCCATTTTTTATGAGATTATAGTATGATTATATTGATGGAATCAAACTTAACCCTTCTCTTTTGACTTCTCTCTTTGACAATATCTTCCCTTGTATATTTCAATAGTGATGTTATTTCAACAACTAAAAATATAAGATGGGTTATACGGTACAGATGTAAATGATAAAGATGTAGGTTTTATTAGAAGAATGTGTGAGTCCATATTGTATATTACTTTAATTTTTTTGAAATGTAAGGTATAAAATCTATATTGGAAAAGAATTTTTTATATCCGTATGAATTTAAATATGAATAATTTTTCAAAATATAATTAATATCTATATATCAGTACTAAATCTAAATGCAAAAGGACAAGTTTCTGATTGTAATAAAAAATCACATGCAATTGCAAAGCATAGTGTAGTGGGGTCTTGGAAAATGAGAAACAAAAGAAGTTCTTCTTTTTCTTCAGCTGCAGAATCTCTTTTCTCATCATCTCTTCTTATTCTTCTTTGCTTCCATGGCACACTGGTTTGTTCCAAATACATAAAGTACAACACTGATGCTTCTATAGTTGAAGGAAAATTGAATGTTCATTTGGTTCCACATTCTCATGATGATGTTGGTTGGTTGAAGACCATTGATCAATACTATGTTGGAGCAAACAACACCATTCAGGTTCTAATATAATCAATAATATTCATCTTCATAAGATTATGTATACTTTACAAATTTTTTTTAATATAGTAGTATATGATTATTTACTTGTTAAAGTTTTGAACTTTTGTTTTTTATTATTATTATTATTATTATTATTATTATTATTATTATTAATTTTTTTGTAGGGTGCATGTGTTGAGAATGTGCTGGATTCTGTGGTTATGTCCCTTCAGAGGGATCCAAATAGAAAGTTTGTGTTTGCTGAGATGGTAAAATGAATATACGATTTCTAATTTGATTTATATTGTTGTATATCTACTATTGTTTTAAGTACTTTGATGATTTGAAGAAAAATTGATAAATTTAAATTGGAAAATGTATATTTGTTTTGTTAAGGCATTCTTTCATAGATGGTGGGTAGAACAGAGTCCAGAGATTCAAGAACAAGTGAGAAATCTTGTGGATTCTGGCCAGCTAGAATTTGTGTAAGTGTATCAATTCTGTTATGTTTATTTATTTAGTTTCAAGTTTGAAATATTTTGATCGGAAAATGATTTTTGAACATAAGTATGATAACATTTTGGGTCAACACTTATTATTATTATTATTATTATTATTATTATTATTATTATTATTATTATTATTATTATTCTACTTTTTAAATTGTATATGTATATTATTGTGTAAGTGTGTAATATTTATTAATAATATTATTACTTATATATATATATATATATATGTATATATATATATATATCATCACTCATTCTAACCACTTATAATTGAAATAAAGTAATAAAATTTTAAAAATGAATTATGTTATGATAGAGATAGAGAGTGGGAAAAAAGCTGAGAAAGGCATTTAATAAAAGAAGTGGTTGAAAGAAGAGTATTTTAAAGAAAAGGGTGTGTATATAAAATTAAAAACTTTCCTTTTCTTAGAAAAATTTATACTAAATTTTTTTTAACCCCAACTCCAATATATATGAAAAACAAAATTAGAAAAAAGAAAGGAAAAGAAAAGGAAGAGAAGAGATAGAAATAAAGAGTAATTGTAGATTGGATTTTAGAAGAATAATTATTAGAGAATATGGTTTCTCATATATCCTTCTTTCTTTTAATTTCTTAATTCTTATCAAGTAATAATAATGCTAAAACATCAAGGTGTGTTCACCTTAAACTCAATTTAAGGCTAACATGATCCTATGATTAATATTGTTATTATGTGATTAATTATTATTAGGAATGGAGGATGGTGCATGCATGATGAAGCAGCACCACATTACATAGACATGATAGATCAAACAAGTTTGGGACATAGATTCATAAAACAAGAGTTCAATAAGACACCTCGCGTTGGATGGCAAATTGACCCTTTTGGACACTCTGCTATTCAAGCTTATCTTCTTGGCGTCGAGGTTAGTGTTGGGTTTAGGATTTAGGGTTAAAAAAAAAAATCGATTTAGTTAAATAATTTTTGGAAAAGACAGAAAAATTGGTTAGTAATTGATTGTAAAATATAAATAGAAATTTTCATGTAAGTTGATAATATAACCTATGTTAATATTTAAACTTACATCTTATTATTAGGGAGACAATTCGAAATAGAACGATACTATAAAATAATGTTAGGGAGTTATTAGAGAATTAATAGTTAAATTATCATCTAAAATTTATATGAGTTATTATTCATAATTTATATATTCAAAATTAAATTATCATCCAAAATTTATATAACGTAATTATGTATTGGCGCTTTATTAATAATAATACGTTCACTCCTAGTTTTTTTCTTCGAAATATATTGGTATGAGTTTTCACACGCTTCAATTTTTCACATCTATTGTGAATTGAATACTAATTTGTCTTTTGTGTTAAAGAATCACCAACTCACCACCATCATGGGGTCCCTAGAATAATAATTTTTCATATATGTTTGTGTACGGTAGATATAATTTATTTATTTTCCCCCTTCAAATGTCATTGTCGAGTTAATTTTCTAAATAAAATGAGGGGTTTGATTGATCCTTTCAAGTTACAACAATTTTATTAAATTAATAAGAGGATATATTAAATACTTAAGTTTTACCTATTAAATCACATTTTGTATGACTTGAATATGTTTAAATTATCCTATCCTTTTTATTTATATTGTTAATTTGTTATCATTATATCATATAATTAAAGACAAAAGATAACCAGACATATTCTAAGAGTAATGCTACATTATTAATAAAATTTATTATTTTTACCCAATATTTGACTGACACTTCAACCACTAAATACTATTATTTTTACCCAATATTTATTAACAAGATATTAAGAGTATATTGATCTGGGGATGAAACTTTTAAGATGTATGCATAAGATTTGAGTTTCAAAACAAAATTTGATATAACTTAGTACAAATCTAATTTTAAAAATATTAAAATCAATTATCAGATTACTTATTATGTATTTGTATATATTTAATATATTAATTCCCATATTTTTCTAACTAAATAATTAGTCTTTAAAATAATCAAACTTTTTTTTATAGTTAAGTAGTATAATAATTTCTTTTTTTATGAGATGCTAAATACATACAATAGCTAATTGATGGATACGTGCAATCAACGGTAGCTCATATGGTATTAACCCGCTCGTGGTAATTGATGGATATATATCATGATTGAAATTATTTTGATGTGTTTGTTTGAATTATTGCAGGTTGGTTTTGATTCAATACACTTTGCCAGGATTGATTATCAAGACAGAGCAAAGCGCAAAGTTGATAAGTCACTGGAAGTTGTGTGGCGTGGTTCCAAAACATTTGGTTCTTCTTCTCAGATTTTTGCCAATGCTTTCCCTGTTCATTATAGTGCTCCAAACACTTTCAATTTTGAAGTCAATAATGAAAACTTGATCCCATTACAGGTAGGTTCTACCTCTTAACCACTAAAATGTTCATGTTATGTTACCAGTTAAATGTGTTACTATAATTGCACTCACATACATTTTATTTGTCTCTACAGTTTAGAGTTTCAAAATTTGTAATCAATTTCCATGTTGTGTTACAAAGATTATTTGCTGGATTCTTATATTATAGAAACTTTTTTCAATTAGGTCCGTATAGTTTAAAATTTTTGTGATCAAACTCCTGTACTAATAAGAAATCACGTTTTTTCTTAGAAATTTATTGTCGAAACAATGAAGAAGTGAAAAATTTATAAGACGAAAGACTCATAAACTTAATGCTTTAAAGTTTTCGGTTGATGTGACAATGCTTGAAATTCTGAGTAAGTAAACATATCTTTGCATATTTTGTTAAGCATATGGATTATTGAATGTGTCACCTTTTACAATTGCAGGATGATCCTCTTCTTTTCGACACCAATATCAAACAGCGAGTTGAAGATTTTGTTAATGATGCTATTAATCAAGTAAGCTAATTCCCTCCCTCGGGTTTACGTTTAAATTAGTCCCTAAAAAATTATTCTTGAATCATTTTGGTTCTTAAAACCTGTTAACGCTTCAATTTAGTACCTGAAAGATACCACTGTGAGTCATTCTAGTAACTTGTTGCTGATGTCTCACTGTTAAGTGCCATGTGTGACACATCAGCAAAAAGTTAACCGAATAACTAACTTGACTCGCATTTGTGCAAATCGAATGGTTTTATTGTCCCTTAAGTAGAGACAAAAGTCTTGCTAATTTTAATTTTCTTTGTACTGTTATTATAGGCAAATGTGACAAGGACAAACCACATAATGTGGACAATGGGTGATGATTTCCAATACCAATATGCTGAAAGTTGGTTCAAGCAAATGGATAAATTGATTCACTATGTAAACTTGGTAAGGAACTTGAATCTGATTGGACGACCGTATAAAACTCTTTATACTGTCAGTGTATCAAAATTTTTACTCTTAGTTATATGGTTATATACATGTTTTGATTGTATATGGAATTTAAATGCATTCTCTATTGTGTTGTGTTTAATCTTTTTCAGGATGGGAGAGTGAATGCCTTGTATTCTACTCCATCTATTTACACTGATGCCAAAAATGCTGCTAATCAAACATGGCCATTGAAAACTGATGATTATTTCCCGTAAGAATCTGTTAAGAGGAATTCTTCTGTGACTGATGATCTTTTAATCTGTTGGTGACTTCTTATGCACATCACGTATTTGATGATTTGTTCCTATTAGGTATGCTGATGGACCGAATTCTTATTGGACTGGATACTACACGAGTCGCCCGGCCTTCAAGCGATACGTTAGGTCGCTAAGTGGATACTATTTGGTATGACATTAATGTTTCAATCATGATAAAATTTGGTGGGATTTTTTTTTTTTTTTTTGCCTCCTATGGTGCTGAACAAATTGGAATTGATATGCTGATAACAATCTGTTATAGGCAGCACGACAACTCGAGTTTTTGGCTGGAAAGAGATCAACAAAAGGAAGTAATACATTTGACCTTGGAGATGCACTTGGAGTTGCACAACACCATGATGCTGTATCTGGAACAGCCCAACAACATGTAACTAAGGACTATGCTAAAAGACTAGCTATTGGAGCTTCTAAGGTTAGGAGCTTCAACTTTTCCTGATCTAAATTTGGAAGTTTGGTTTAATTGATGCTGTATCATGATTTGATCTAGATTTTCTTGTGAACTGATTCATTGAAGTTTTGTCTACTAAAATTGATTGTGGTTACTTGATGGAATCGAAGAAGGAAGGGGAGTTTTCGAATGAAGAAAAGGGTCTAATCAGTTGAACTTGTAGAGTTAATCATGATTAATAATAAACATTTGAATTCAGAATGGTGTGATATTCACCAAGCAATGTTTTCTTGTAGGCTGAAGAAGCTACTAGTTCTTCTCTGGCTTGCCTTTCTGGCAAGAAATCAAGTGGTAACTGTTCAGCTCCTGCATCGGCATTTTCCCAGGTAACATTTCAAAAGTAACTGAAAAAAGGAAATCATTTGCCTATTCTCCATGAAATTATTGATATCTATTGCTTTCGTCCAAGAACGAGAGAGTTAGAGCAACTGTTGAGTTGTCTCCATGTGACATCACGGTCACGTATTGAAACCGTGGAATCAGTCATTGATTCTTGAATCGGTTTAGGCTACTTGCATTACATCATTTTAGTGTGACTCTTTCTCGGATACCCCGAATTGTAGGATGTTTAGCACCGGGATGCCCTTTACCACTCTTTTCAAAGGTTCTATTCTAGCAATGAATAGATGTTAAATAGATGTTGTAATATCTTAATCTTATTTATTGAATTGTTTGTCACTTTTTCCAATTTTTTCTTTTAATTATTGTTTGACTTTGGCAGTGTCAATTACTCAACATCAGTTACTGCCCACAAACAGAGGACAATATTCCAGAAGCTAAGAGTTTGGTAATATTTTTCTTTAAGAATTGCTGTTGTATGTAATCATTTATTCATTTTTTCTTGTACCTCAACTTGAGATGAATATAACCAGCATAACTCTTAGTTTATTCTAGCTAAATTTTATTAATATGATTTTTTTATTCTTTTTCAGGTAGTAGTATTGTATAACCCACTTGGATGGAACCGCACTGAGATTGTTAGAATACCAGTGAGTGTCCGTAATTTACTTATTATGAAATAAATCCATAATAATACTGTGCTGAAAGGTGACAATTTTGTGTTTAGGTTAATGATGATAATCTTGTTGTCAAAGATCCTTCTGGAAATATCATTGAAACACAGTATGTGGACACAGATAATGTAACAAAGAATTTAAGAAGCTTCTATGTTGAGGCCTATTTAGGGGTAAAACCAAAAGAAGCACCAAAATATTCACTTCTGTTTCAAGTTTCAGTACCTCCACTTGGATGGAGTACCTACTTCATTTCGAAAGCATCCGGAACCGGAAATGGTAACAAATCCTTTTTCCCCTCAAATCAAGTAGTAGCAATAGTTATAGGCCCATTTGCTAACTGTTAGGTAGAAGAAGGCAGATATAGAAACATCCAAGATTGGAGACGGTAAAGACAAAGATACGGATACAATTTTTTTTTTTAAAAAAATTATATTTTAAGTGTTTTCTTTGTCTCAATGACTCTGTACTTTTTCCTTGAAACTCTCACCAAACATAGTCTTTAGAGAAGCTTTTTTTACATATTCTCTCATATATCGAGCAGACTCAATCTTCTTCGCTGTCTAATGATAGGCGAGAGTAAATCGACGATGTATGGGAAAAGATGTAATGTAATGCGTCTCATATTTTGTACAGAAAGATAAATTTTTGTAAGATTTTATGTTCTGTTAATTTTTAGTATTGACTAAGCTTTGTTTGGTGTTGCAACTTGATAGGTAAAAAAACAAGTCCATTTCTTTCACAGCTCAACAATCAGAAAGGCGATACCGTTACCATAGGACCTGGGGATTTACAGATGTCATCTTCTTCAACTTCTGGACAACTTAAGCGGATATTTAACTCCAAAATTGGAGTAAGTAACTTTAAATGTTCACAGTAAAATGTTCATAATGTTTTGTTAAGTGTTAACTCAGTCATTCATCATAGAAAGAACAAACTAGTGAAGACTATTACCAGCTATTAACACAATCATAAAAACTCAGTTTGCATGTTGAAGGCATTTTTTTTTGTCAATTCAGCTTAATTTTATTGGTTTCAATTCATGTCTAGAATATTTTATGATCATTAAAACATTTCGCAGGTTGATATACCAGTTCAACAGAGCTATCTCTGGTATGCTTCTAGTGAGGGCTCTTCTTCTGATAATCAGGTGTGTGATTTTTGCACAAACAATGACATTCATTCTAATTAAAGGTTGCTAAAGTGGAATGAATGTGATATCTCCCACAGGCTTCTGGTGCATACATATTCCGGCCTACCGAATCCCCACCAACTATTGTTTCAAGATCAGTAGGTTTCTTCTTCCAATCAGTTTGTTCATGGCATTAGTTATAACAAAAGAACTGTGGTTACATGATTTCTCAATACACACAAGATTACATTTCCAATTCCTTTATCTTCATCTTTTAAAATATATTTTCTATTTGATATGCAGGTTCCCTACAAAGTAATCCGCGGGCCACTAGTTGATGAGATTCATCAAGAGTTTAGCTCTTGGATTTACCAGGTCAGTGCCCTTTTAAACAATTTTTTGTCTTTTTTCTTTTTCAACATATAATGGTATTTTTATTATTTTCATAATACTTAAATGGCTTTTCTGTGTCCATAAGCATCTCATTTGCTTCATTGATTTTTTGAAGGTTATCAGGCTTTACAAAGACAAAGACCATGCTGAAGTTGAATACACTGTGAGTTTCATTCTTTGGAATAGTGAGAGACCACTTTTTTCATCAGACAAAACAGAATATTATGTTGTTAATTGGCTAAGGTTATGAAACAAATCGTTTTATGCAGATTGGTCCGATTCCAACTGATGATGGAGTTGGAAAAGAAGTGATTACACAAATAACAGCAAATATGGCTACAAACAAGGAGTTTTATACTGATTCTAATGGAAGAGATTTTCTGAAAAGGGTAACTTCAATTTCAATTTTCTTTTGTTTGTAACGAAAAATCCTCCGGCGAAAGATGATCAACATTGAGCTTTCTAACTCAAAAATGTTTACGCAGGTTCGCGATTACAGGGAAGATTGGCCCCTTCAAGTTACTCAACCTGTGGCAGGAAACTACTATCCAGTAAAATTCCTTCACTAGTTCACTCTTATAGTTTTCTTTCTTCTTTTCTCATAGTATTTAAGCTTCTATGATATTATGGTTAAGTTGTTTGTATAACTCAACTAAACTACTTTTACTTGTTTGTAGCTTAATCTTGGAATTTATATTAAGGATCAGAAATCTGAACTCTCTGTATTAGTGGATCGTGCCACGGGTGGAGCCAGCATTAGAGATGGAGAGGTGGAACTGATGCTTCACAGGTATATATATACACATGCCACCATTTCTTTCAAGTTAAAGATTGATTCACTGTGAAAAGTTACAAACTACTAATGGTGAATGCTTAATGCTCCAGGAGAATTCTCCATGATGATGGTAGAGGAGTAGGAGAAGCTCTTGATGAAATAGATTGTGCAAAAAATTATGGATGTAAAGGACTAACGGTATCTCGATTACACCTATAATCAGATCCTTCTATCTTGTGTAGCATATGGAATTTTTCTTTCATATTTTGTGTAATATCCTATTTGCATGCATCAGGTAAGAGGAAACTACTACATTGGCATCCACAAGCTTGGATCTGGTTCTCGGTGGCGTCGGACAACCGGCCAGGAGATTTACTCACCACTCTTGATGGCTTTCACATATGAGGTATGACTCGGTTATACTTATGCATGCTCGTTCTCGAAATAATACTAGTAATCACCACTTTACCATATTAAATATTCTTTCTGTCATGAAACTACTTCTCCCGAAAGTTTAAGCCGATAAGAAGAGGCATATGAATGGTTATATCTCTAATATTATCATTGTGCAGAGCTTGGAAAATTGGACGTCGTCTCATGTGACAAAAGGAACTATCTTGGAGCCAAATTACAGCTTGCCACCCAATGTTGTTCTTCTAACTCTTGAGGTATATCAAATTCTGCATAGAATGATATGATATAGTTCTCTAGAATCTTCCTAATTCTTTTTTTTTTTTTTTTTTGTGTGGAGGAATTGAATGGTGGAAGTGTGCTTCTTCGTTTGGCACATCTATATGAGGTAAAATCTATGACAATTATCATCCTCCAACCAAAATTAAGTAATCTTTTCTATCCTTAACTGCATTAATTTGTAAACTGTGATTTATGTTTTTTAACGAAATTAGCCAAGTGAAGATGCTGAGTATTCAACTCTGGCCAAAGTTGAGTTGAAGAAGTTGTTTGCCAGAAAACAGGTACATAATACTTATTCTCACTGGTTAATTAATAATTAGTGATTTGTATTAAGCACAAATTCTTTAATAACTGTTCCTTTCTTAGTTTTTAAGTAGGGATGGAGGGTGACAAAGTTCTATAATGTGACGTTGATAATGTGTTCTCGGTGTTTAATTAATTGTTCAGATAAAAGAGTTGAAGGAGATGAGTTTATCAGCTAATCAAGAGAAGTCAGAAATAAAGAAGATGAATTGGAATGTTGAAGGGGAGATTCATGGACAAGAACCTAAACCACTAAGGGGTGGCCTTGTTAATACTTCCAATTTTGTTGTTGAGCTTGGTCCTATGGAAATTCGTACATTCTTGCTCAAATTTTAGATAACTTAGTTGTATGATCTATTCTCAAAGGCAATCATTGGTTTACATAGATAGCAAAATAAAAAATTGAACAATGATGATTTGATTGAATAAATAATCATGTTTTCCATTAATTGCAGTTTTACATTACTATTTACAAAAGCTTATTCATCTATTTAGTAAAAAAAAATCGCTAATGCTATATGTACCATTGTACACCTCCATATATCCCATTTACAATATGAAAAATGTAAACTTCAACACATAAAAATCATAAAACATATGAATGCAACATATTAACAGTAATGTATAGCGCATAAATAATGTACCTCAACACAGAAATTAAAATAAAAAAAAAGACAATGGATGTATGGAGGTACATAATAATACACAAAGATTAATTCAAAAACTATTATGCGGACACAAAATATTTAGGGCAAGTTACGTAAGTAATTGTATTGCCCGAAAAAATTATCGAAATACACCATTCACTGTAATATGATTCAATTACACCATTCGAATCAAATCTATGGAAACCGTGGCAGGGTGGCAAGTTTTCATGAAAAAAGCCACACCCTGCCACGGATTTGGTGTTGTTTCAAAAACTAAGAAGAAACCGTGGCAGGGTGGCAAGTTTTTAGGTAAAAAGCCACACCCTGCCACGGATTTTGTGCTGTTGATGCAAAATGAGAGAAAACCGTGGCAGGGTGCCACGGATCTCACACAGTATATAAAAAAGTGGAACCCTGCCACGGTTCATGTGCATTTCGTTGCTTCGGAGTAGTATAAAATGCCAAGTCACTGCATATGTTCATTTAGTGATGTGAGGTTAAAAAAGATGGAGAGTGATGAAAGTTTTGTTGCACTCGTACACCATGAGGGCA
>JASCZI010242365.1:0-19399 GCA_036250425.1 Stylosanthes scabra | reverse complement strand
GAGTTAAAATTGGGGGGGGGGGGGGATGGACAAATTAAGTTTGGTATATATGTGTTTTGTGGCATACATGAGTTATGATGAACATGACTTGGCAATTGCCATACTAAGATACAGCAAAAATTTCAGACTGTTTAGTCAACACCATGACTTGTCCATTATTATTATGGTACTATTGTATTCTAGCTACATGTCATTTCCAATTATCAAATCAAACACCAACCATAACCATAACCTCTTTGCTGCTGCTTCTTCACACTTGCATGTACCACCTTATTCCCATTTCTCAAGGGAATACGTCCTTCATTTTACATCCTTTAACTTTTTCTCTGTCTTCCTCAAAATGGTTATTATTAATTTGACTCTGTGGAATCCATTCCATTCACCTTCTTTTTTCTTTTCTTTTTTTTTACCTTGTTTTCATAACTTTTCACTCTTTCACTAATGCTAAGTAAACTTACCTTCTGGAAATAGTGCGTGGACTCAACAGTGAGTCATAGCAGTGCGTGAAATTAAATTTTTTTTTTCTATGTTCAACTTATTTGAGTAGTGAAAATTCAAAAGAAAGTGTAATTCTTTATATACCATCATAAAAATCCACCATTTTTTTTTGTTTCTCTTGGTATATTTCTTCACATAGCATTGAAAGAATGAAGAACTATATATGGACCTATCACATTATGGTTTAAGGCACCTTATACTAACTAATCAAAAATTAATACATAATCAATTTGAGTTAGTCTAGTGATCAGTTCATTAGTCCCCTTAAGAATTTGAATTCCGTCTTGAGTATGCAATAATCCATTAGTCAATAACAAACGCTTAAATAAAGTTGAAATCTAGGACAGATTAGTCTTGACCTGCCAGCTTGAGGGATAGCTGAGAAACAATAAAAAAATATACGAATACATATATATGCCGAATTTCAATTCCGACAATGGCTTCTTTTCCGTTAAATTATTTATTACGCTTAGAACACGAGACAGCAAGATTTAAATCTTCCAAAAGAGGAGCAAAATCTAGGCTTCAAATCTGGCTAAAAAAATTAATATTCATTGATTCCACAAATCACAATAAGACTCGCTAACTCGAAATTCCAAAGTGGAGCATGCAACAATAATATAGTAGTATATACATTTATGCAAATGCAAGAACCTCACACAACAAACCTTGCACTCTGCGAGGGAATATTAATTGGAATCTGCCATATTTTTAGATGCACATTAGCAAGTGATGAAGCACTATCACTATTAAAATTAATTAAATCAGTACATCTTTACATGAAGACTTATCCAAGGTTCATAAGTTTGCCAAGTATAAGTAACTAACATCATCAATCACATGGTGAATTAAAGTACAAATATATAATTAATAAAATGAATTAGCTCAATCATATACTGATATACGGAAATGTTGGAAGCATGCATATGAGAACCGTGTCTTATGCATACAAAAAAAAAGGAAGAGAGTAATCTACTATCAATAATTCAATATAATACTGCCAATGAAGATAAGAAGAAAGTCTTTGCTTGCATGTGTGTATGTGTATGTGTGTCTCTCTCTTTCTTTCTATCTCTGTATATATATATTCTCATTGCAAATGGTGGATTTGCCACTGATTTTGTTTCCATTACCAAGTGGAGAGGCAACTTCGAAATATTCTATTAATTTTTTAGAGTCTGAAAATTTCTCAAGACTAATTCTATTTGCTTTGTATAACTCTTAAAATTTAATAAGTTTAAAATCTTTATCTATAACATTTGCAATAATACTTGACACAGTTATGCGTGAACTATCATAGCTCGAGTTATATATAACATTTGTAATAGAGTCAAATAAATATTTTTGTATTAGATATTTAGATATACTTGTAAATGTTACACACACTCAAGTTGCACCTTTAGTTATAAAGATTATAATAATTGTTGGCCTTGATTTAATTCAAGCTTTAGGATGAGTTCTTGTGATGCCTTAAATAACAAGGCAACTTAGAAAACAGAACAAAAACAATAGATGCATGATGGTGATGAAGATTTGGCAAAGGTGAAGTTAAGAGAGGAGGATTGGAGAACAGCTGTGAGCAAGTCCTGATCAAAGGTTGACTTTTGTTGACAGTGTGAAAAGAAAAGAGTTCCACTCACTATTTGCATTGACGTGGATTTTTAGGCAGTGTGTGACTGTGTAGGTTTGGACCACTGCTATGGCAGACAATGACTAAAGCACCTTTCAAATAGTGGTCCTGTCTGCTCTGCTCTCGTCACACACTACCATGAACACTAACTAGTTTATTGTATTGACACATATGCTAATACAGAGGATGATGATGGTGGTGGGTGGGGCCATGTTGTGGTGAGATTTTTTAAAAAAATTATTGGACGAATATAAATTGATAAAAATATAAAAGATTCTTTTATATATATATTTAAGGTCTCATATTTTTAAATAAAATACATGTTTATATCATTTATGTATAGTATAATTTTTTATGGAAAAATTGCCTATTTTTTTAGGAACCTTCATGTGAACAACAGTGTACTACTTTAGTCTTTAATTAACTTTCTTGCATGATATGTGTGTGTATTTATATCTACTTTCTGCAACCTCTTTCTTTCAACACACATATACACATAGCTAGCTATCCCTCTCTGTACTCTGCAGTTTGAATGATAAACATGAAGTCAAGTCTTCACAATGGACTTGCTCTCCTTTTTCTTTTCCTTTTCTTTCAACTTTTCTCTTCAAAGCTAGAGGCTCGTCCTCATATCACTGACCAAGGTACTAATAATTAAGCACTATTTTGGTAGCTCTCAGTTTTGATTATGAGTCTGTTGAATGGTATTTGACCAAGTGGTTTAATTTCTTCAGGGCTAAACAGAAAAATGGATGGATACTCTGGAGAAGGCTTTGTTTTGCAGGAAGGTGGTGAATCTTCCAAGGTAATTAAATCCTAATAAAATGAAATAGCAGGAATGTTTTCTTAAACAAAATTCATTGTATCCCTAAAATGTGCATTCCAGTTGTAAAATGAAGCTTGTGTTTGGTTAATTGGAATGTAGCAGGTGGTGGGGGTGGAGGAGTGCAATAGTGGAGATGAAGAGTGTTTGATGAGAAGAATGACTTTAGAAGCTCACTTAGATTACATCTACACCCAGCACCACAAGCCTTGATTATCTCACATCTTCCATGATTACTATCTTGGCTTATATGTATCTACTATTTGCTTTGCTATCACTACAATACTTGGGGTTTTGCACTAAGCTAAGCTTATTGTTAAAGTGGTATAATATGTGTCATACAAAATGCAACTGATGCTGAACATATATAGAAGAAACCATGACTATATAATTAGTTTGTTATGAATATCAGAATATATGTTATGTAACTTGTGATGACTAATTAGTTCATCCAATAGGAGCTTCTTTAATGGCTTTGATCTTTGGACTTTGGAGTGAAGAAAATTATTAAGTATATGAATGAATAATCGAAATATGTATTTGTAGTTTTTTTTCCCTTTCTCCTAACTTCCCTATTTCATATATCATTAAAAATGCATGAAACACATGTATTTATATAAATATATAATAATAATTTAATGACTAATTTTTAATATATAGGTAACATTTTTTCATTTCATGTCATGTAATTAACTTAGTTGGAAAATACTTTTGAGTTCTTTTTAGGTCAAACTTATTTATAAGAACTGAGTATTATTAGCAAGAGTGGCTATGTTAAGGGAAAGAATACTAGTTACCATAAATTTGTTGGGCCATTTCCGTTTGCCAAATTTGCTGTGCCATGTAAAAGCTAAACCAATCGTTATATCCGAATTTGGGATTAGGTTTCTTATGTAAAAGTAATACAAAGTCTTGACATATAATTATTTTATTCCACAATGCTATAGTGATGGCTGTTTATTTTATATCTCACTTGAAAAGCAGGAGCAGGAAAGCATGTAAAGAATTTTTGTGTTTTTAATTCATGTCACCATAATGATATTATCATTTGGGTTTGCACAATTCTGGTATAAAAACCTAAATATAATTTTACAGTGATTATCTTATGTCTAATAGCACGTAACGTGATAATGGTGGGTTCAAAACAGAAAAGTCACGCGCCGAAAGCATTGATACGAATATTTATAATAAAAAATAAATAAATAAAGAAGATTGTATTTGAATAATTGAATTCATTAATTCAACCAGGAAGCTAGCCATTTTCAACTATAATTAGCCAAAATTTTTAAAATCTAAATCTTAATCCTTTAACCCTAAACTCAAGTTTTAAACCCAAAATCCCTTAAAAAAAGAGCATTCAAAAGTAATTTTACAATGATAAAAAGTTTGTTCCTTATTCATATCTTTATTTAACTTGTTCAAGAAAATTGCGAAGCATCATAACTTTCAAGAAACTCCTACACCGATCATTAACACAAGTATGCAGAATTGCTGACCATCAACTAAAAAGAACTAATCTCCAAAAAACAAAAACTAAAAAAAAATTGAGCAAAATTCTTATAAAAAGAGATGATTCACCTTTATGAAGTTGGCAACGAGGAATGTCGGGATGGATATTTAAGTACCCAAATCTAAATATACGAATATCAAATTTGGATATATCAAATTTTTAGTCCCATACCCAAACTCATGGATATCTATAACATAAAAAATCAAATTAAATTATTCAATAAAATTATTCATTATGTAATAAAATACTTCAGAAATCTAATTAAATATAAATAGTATGTAATTATTTACAACATAACAACAATATAATACTTTTAAACAAACAAAAAAAATTAAATTTAAGATTTTTTAAACTAAAATTACTAAAACAATCATCTAAATATTATTAAATATCTAAAAAACAAAATTAATTATATATGGGGTGGGATGGGTAATGGAACGAGACTACCAATACCCATACCTGCCACATACCCACGCAACCGCCTCAAATACCTGCCCCATACCCACGCAATCGCCCCATTCAGGACAGGTCGAAACGAGGCGAGACAGGTCAAATTTCCATCCCTAATGGCATCCTCAAAATACTTGAGGAAATGCACAATGTAAATCAAGGGAAAACAATTTGGAATTTAATCATAACCTTAAAAAGAATTTTTTTTTTTTTTGGTGACTACCTTAAAAAGAAATTGAGTTTCGCAAAAATTTTAACGATTATACTTATCGGGCTGTAACTGTTGACACTAGAGACTTTTATGTTTATCAATTATCATAGCAAAGCTCATTCTTCATTGTAGCAAAAGGCACATATTCAATGAACGGTACGAAGTATAATTTTTTTAAAAAAAATCCATATAACATAAAATACACTTTTTGACATATTACAATGTCCTCCAAAGACTTTCAACGATACTCTAATCTACTCTTAAAGCTTAAAATTCATGTCTCCTTTTCTGATTAAATGACAGAAAAGGAATTTTGATGGCACCCATAGTAAGAGCTTGGCCTTCAGTGTTATGTATTACAATTATTATGGTTGATATTCGAAAAATGATAGCGACAAGTGCACAGACCACATCTGAAAGAACTAAATTTAAAAGGATGGAATTTAAACGAAACAATAGAAAAACAAGTAAATCAGTAGATGTATATAAGTGTATTAAATACAGCAAAACATGAATTAATCAGAAACTGATTTCTTCATAACTTATAACTAAAAGAGCCAAGCACCCAAAGAAGAAAAACCTAATTACAGAGGCAGTTTTCACGTTAAGCCCTGGATTGTAAAGAAATGTAGGGCAATCCTCCTCGCTCAAACTGCTATTACTAAGGCAGCAAAGCAGCCAGGAGCCCCTTCACCGGATGGCGAATTGTTGTGCACCTACGCACTGAAATGTGCGCCACAAAGAATACCCTCTCCTGTGGATATACCACGCCACCCCTAACTCAAGAGGGAAGCGCTCGGCCTTAGGCGCATGGTCAAGCAAATCAGCATTGCTTGTGTTCAAAAAACAATCCAGAGATAAATAAGATGAAAACCTTAAAGAAGAGGTAAACCAAAACCCAGGAAAACATAAAAACACATATATAAGTCCAGCTTTAAGAACCAAAAGTGAGATAAATTAAGAACTACAGTACACGCATAACATAATCATTAAACAACATGTAACATAAAAATTAAGAATCTACAAAACCATATGCAATATGATGATAAGGCTAGGTGGTATCCTCTAAGTTCTGGAGAAATTTGTGGGACAAAGAGTCTTATACTTTAGCAAAACTGAATATAAATATACCATAACATAAACTGTTAAACAAAGACAAAAGTCACTAATACTTCATACTATTTTAGAACAGCAAAACTTTCAGATCAAATCTAAAAATAAAAAAGATGTCACACCGGTTTAATCTCCCTTCTTCCTAAAAGAGCAGCCCTCAGTTAACCTCGCTCGGCCGCCGGTCGGCTGACACAATACTGTCTGGCAGTTTCCGCACACCACGACGGTCTGAGAGTGGCTGAATACAGTGGTACTGCATCCAAACACAAATTTGAAAAACATAACACAGTTAAAATCAGTTCATGTCATTTGAAGCAAGTTGAAATCACCAAATAAAAATCAACACACACACACACAAAACACAGTTAAAAATCAGTTCATGTCATTTGAAGCAAGTTGAAATCACCAAATAAAAATCAACACACACACACACAAAAAGAGGAGGGTCATCCAACTTACATGTTGAAGCAACCTTGGCACTTCACATCCTGCAACAATAAAACAGGGAAAAAAAAACTGATTAGAAAAACAAATAACAATTAAAAAAACAAGAAGATAATAAAAGAGAGAATACCATGAAGAAAGAGTTAGGGGACTGAACAAGACGCTTGAGTTTGTGTTTTCTCTTCTCAAGCTCAACTGGAGGGTTAAGCAAATCGATATCATTCTGGAGAACCTACTCAATCCACATAAATTTCAGTTATTCAATCAAACCGCATAGATAATTAAGAACAATCACGCATCTAATGAAATGCGAGGGAGAAGGAAACTCACCATGATGGCTGCTGCGGCTCTGGATTTGGAAGCCTCTCAGAGAAACCCTAATTTCGACGAAGAAGAAGAAGAGGAGCCGCTAATTTGAAATGCATACCAATGAGGTTGCTTCCAATGCTATGGAGAAATATTTAGTTTTTTTTTTTTTTTTGTACAGAGAGAAATATTTAGGGTTAGGTTAAAAATTTTATTTTGTATTGGGCTAAACTTAGGGCCCAATTAATAAAACAACTTCTTGTTTTGTTTTTGGTGACAAACAATCTCTTATTTTTGTGTCCAAAAACGAGTTCCTTTTTTTTGTGTAACATTAATATAAAACATTTAATTCGTGACAAAAAAAAAAACATTTAATTTTTTTTTGGTGTCTTCCAATTTTTTTTGGTGTCTAAAAAAAAAAAAAAAAAAAAACATATTCTGACCAATAAATAAATAAATATATGTTAACACAAAATATAGGAATTAAAATAAATTAAATTGATAATTTTTTTTGTTTTAATTCTTTATCATTCTATAAAATCTAGGTGTGTATATATATATATATATATATTAAATTAGCCTTTGATATTTGATTATTTTCTTTTTTATTTAACTTTTGTGTTGTAATTAGATGAAATTATGATACTTTGATTGATATTATACTTTTAGTTGGTATATTTTCAAGATTTATTTATAACACTTTGTTTTTTTTCTTTTGACTATTTATAACATTTGGTTGATTTAATATTTTAATTTGAATGAAATTTTAAAGTCTATATTAAAAATTAGAATATGATTATATTTTTGTGTGTTTATTTAAATTTTTTTTAAAAAAAAGTAGAAGTGTTCAAGGCAGAAGCGAAACGACGTCCATGTTGTCGTATCGGTCATAAGTTGAAGCAGGAAACGGAAAACCCTCTCTAATCTTTGTCTGCTTAGTAACACTCGCCACTATCTATTTTCAGTTCCCTTACTTACCTTATCTTATCAATTTCACTACCTCACTCCCTTCCTCACCAAAAAAATGCCGAAAGAAGAAGACCAAGACCCCAACACCGATGAGCAGCAGGCAGACCTCGATGCCTCCTCCTCCGATGATGAGAAGTCCGACTCCGACTCCGACTATCCCTCCGATTACTCCTACTCCGACTACTCCGACGGCGAGCAGGACCCGGACCAGGACTCGAACCAGGTCCAGGACCAGGACAAGAACTTCCGCAACATTTTCAGATTCCAGCGGCGCGAGAACCAGCCTCGCCCTCCTCACAAGAACAGCCCTGAGGCCAACTACCGCGAGTTTGCTGCGGTTCTCGACAGCCCTCTCATGCAGAAAATGTACGAGAAGGAGGACCCTGAGTACATCCCGGACGACGAGGCCTTCAACTTCCCCTATGACCCTCAGAACTGGACTGAGGAGGATCTTGGAGAGCTGTGGGCCGACGGGGACAACAACATTGGTGGCACCGGGTGGGACCCCGTTTGGGCCACCAAGGACGAGTTTAAGTACGTTAAGAATCAGATTGCTAATGGCAGGAGGCCTCGCATTGCTCCTTTTTATGTTCCGTATCGGAAGCCTTTCCCTGTTATTCCCGATAACGACTATGAAATTGACAGCCCCAAGGCTGTTATTCATGAATTGGATAGGATTGAGGAGTTCTTGAAGTGGGTCAGCTACATTTTCGAGGATGGAAGCTCGTCAGTCATTACTCTTTTTTCTTTCTTTTATGTGTTTTTGCTACTGCTAATTGCTAATCCTCTTCTTTTGTTTATTCAAGGTATGAAGGCACTGTTTGGGACGACTATGCTCAGGGAAAAGGTGTTTTTGCTTCTAGAGATGGTCTAGTCAGGTTTGCATCTTTTAACTAAAAGCAGTTATTTCTGTTGATGTGATACTATCTAATTGAATGCACAGTGCATTGAAATAATAGTCTAGGTGTTGTGGATTGGAGTAGAGAAAATTGTTGGAATTGTTACTATAGGCATGGTCTGCTTATAATTCAAAATCCAAATGTGGGTTGGGACAGTCAAATTCTTTATAATAATAGTTAGTAGTTAATAAGGATGGATTGTGGTCCATCTTGCGAATCTTTGGGGTTTATGATTCTTTGCTGAATATGAACTTTTCTTCATTGTGTGTCTTGCATCTCATGTTACCTCGTTAATGGTTTCACAGTGTATGTTTTCTTTCCTAGGTATGAAGGTGAATGGCTTCAAAACAACCCTGAGGGTCATGGGGTAATTGAAGTAGATATACCTGTTGTAGAACCTGTTCCTGGATCCAAGTATGTACCTTACTCAGAAGATGCTTCCTTGTATGTTGATGTTTTGAAAATGCATACATTTACTTTTAAACAAATTGGGTTGCTTTTATCAATTCTCTCAGGCTTGAAAAAAAGATGCGAGCTCAAGGAAGAATACTAAAGATGGATTTTGTGCCAGAGGAGGACAAAGAATGGCTTAAGATGGATATTGAAGATAGTTACCGTCTTGCAGATGGAAGATTAGAAATCCCTTGGTATGAAAATGAGGAATGGGTTAGGCAATTTGGAAGCAAACCGTAAGTGTTACTTTACACTATCTTCATGGATAGTAAGAAGTTGCGACTCCCCTGCATTGTTCTTTTGTATCTTTCTCTGATGCATTCTAACACATTAACTCTGGCCTGAGAAAGCTTTTTATATATTGATGACAGGGAGAAAGGTCGGTATCGTTATGCTGGTCAGTGGAAACATGGTAGATTTCATGGATGTGGTGTTTATTCCGTTAATGAGCGTATCACATATGTAGGTGCTTTGAGACATACCAAACCTTTTAACTTTAAATTTATTAAGTCCGATAAGCCTCTTTTTACTTTACAAATTCTATTACAAGTGGGGAAGGGAGCTGGAATACAAAGATGGGAAATAATTGAAAAAATATAACATGGATTTCTTTAGTCTTTAGCTTTGTTTAGAGTGTAATGCATTCATTGTACTTATTGAAGCAATTTACTTTTAGAACAAGTTGATAGTTTAAAACTTTTAGATAACAATTTACTTAAACATACTAAATAATCTAATGGTTCTCAACAAATAAAGTCACATGAAGTCAACTACATGTGAGTATCCACCTTATTTTTATTGTGCATGGCGCCATTTTGAGTTTTAATATCAGAATTATTTGGTTGAACCTTGCAACTTAATGTATATATGGTGTTGGAGGATATCAGTCATCTCAACGTAAGGGATGATTGCTTTATCACCATTTCGAACCATGCTCAAGAACTATTTCTTTTGTAGTCACATAATTTGTGTGCATGCAGGGTAGGTTCTATTTTGGAGAATATGTGGGTGAAGGTGAGGGATGTGATGACGAAACTTCAGCGGTATAAAATCCTCTTTTCATGTACAATTTTTTAATCTTTGCAAGAATTTAACATTCTGGAGCTATGGTGATAATGATATGTCTTCTGTCAAATTCAGCTGCATTCTGGTATAGCAGAAGTAGCGGCTGCAAAGGCTCGCATGTTTGTGAACAAGCCAGATGGAAGTATGATGCTTGACCATCTTGAACTTACATTTTATTTGGAAACTTATATTCATGTATTTATTTTTTTCTTTAATAGGTTTTTTCATGATTGATGGTTTATTTGTTTGCTAGTTCCATTGATTATTGAGTCAAATATTTTAGATTTAGGAGTAAAAATCCGCTCTTCACCTTGTCCATTTAGGCTTTCCACAACCAGTTAATAACGAGTAACCACCATTTTTCTTTCCCCATATATGGCTTTGTCTCATAAAATATAGGCCTACATCTGAGATTTTATTTTATATATAAAATGTTAAATGATGAGGTTCACCTCTCTGTCCTTTGGATATTAGCATGTGTGCTTGGCATGTTAGTAGAGCCTGTATCCTTTTCTTATACAACAAAAACCAAGTCATTTCCAATTAAGTGCCATCAAATACATAGATCAATTGATATTGTCTAAACTTGAACCTAACACGTCTTTCTTATGCATCCACTCATTCAACAAAACATTCTGGTAGATTTAATATTAAGCTTATTCTCTAGTTGACCAATGTCAACCTTTTAACACCCAACTTCCAGTCCCATTTAATATTTCAAGTCTTTCTTCTTTGTTATATGATTGAAAAGTTTTGTGCTATATTGTAACAAGAACTTAAGTTTTCTTCCCTCCCGTCTATAGATTGACTCCGTGCTGGTCATATCCTTTTAGTTGTTACTTATCGTTTAATACTATGCAGTGGTTAGAGAAGAGAGAGGTCCATATGGTGATCCGCAACATGCCTACTTCTATGAAGAAGAGGATGTCTGGATGGCACCTGGCTTCATTAACCAATTTTATAAGGTAAGGTTCTTTTGGCAAAGTTTCATTCTAGTACAGTTCTTATTTTCATTGGTTGTATGGAAATGAAAAATGAATACAATCCTGTTGCAGGTCCCTGATTACTGGAAAACATATGTGCAAGAAGTAGATCAGGAAAGGGAGATGTGGTTGAACTCTTTCTATAAAGCTCCTCTTAGGTTACCCATGCCCTCAGAGCTTGAATACTGGTGGGCAAATGGTACTTATACATTCTTATCCCAGTTTTGATCAATTTAAATATATACCATTTCTCATCTGTCAATGAAACATCATCTTATAGTAATTCATTGTGCAAATTTTAATCAGAAAAGTATCATGCACCTCCTGAATTCATCCTCATCAACAAGGAGCCAGAGCCTGATCCGGAGGATCCATCAAAGCTTATATATACTGATCTTCCCCTTATCCTTCACACACCAACTGGTCATCTAATCAATTATGTTGAGGATGAAGAGCATGGGATTCGTCTATTCTGGCAACCACCTGTGGAAAAGGGAGAAGATGTGGACCCAGATAAGGCCCAATTCCTACCCCTTGGTTATGATGAGTTTTTTGGGACGGTTAAAGAGGAAATCAGGGTGGTGAGCCTCTGGGACCGGCTTTTACTTGCTGTTGGAAATGCATGCAAACCATGGTTCGACAAGCTAAATAAATGGGCAGAAGAACAGAAGCAAAAAGTCGAACAGAGACAGAAGGAACTTGATGAAGAAGTTGAACTAATGGATGTTGAAGTACGTTTGGAAGATGCTATGGAACAGATGGATGAGTTGTTGAGGTTAAGAGAGAAAGAAGCACAAAAGAGGGCAGAAATGGGCTTACCAGATGATGATGAAGACGAGGAAGATGATTTAGATTTATTCAAAATTGATGATGTGGACGAGAAGGAGGATGATGATGAGGAGGAGGACGAGGATGAAGACGAAGACGAAGATGAGAAAACAGATAAAACTTCGGTACCCAAACAAGATAAAACAGCTAGAACTGTAGCCAAACAAGATAAAAAAGCTGTTCCAGTTACCAATCAGGATAAAAAAGCTGCTCCTATAATCAAACAAGATGACAAAGCTACTTCTGTAACCAAACAAGACAAGAAAGCTCCTGCAGAAGAGGAAGAGGAAGGGGACTATGAGGGGGATGAAGAAGAAGAGGTAGAAGATGATGCACAAGCAAGTTTTGGGTCTGTTGAGCAGGAACAAACGATGGATCGGCAGAAGGGGAAACCTGGGAAATCTCCATTTTCTACATCTTCACTTGCATTTGCCTCTGTCAGCCTTATCACTGCAGTGAGTTATGATTCCTTGCATTTGATGCGTGTTTTTCTAAATGAACGAGCATGTTCAAAAAGCTACCAAATCACTTTTGTGTTTTTATTCCATCATTCTTGGGTCGAATGTTTCTTTTGTTATATATTATTTCCTACTGAAAAATGAAGTTTATGCTTTGAATCTGACAATTTCATACTAAAATATTTTCATATCAACAACTCGGTTGACAGGTTATTTTCTTTTCTACATGCTATGTAAATTAACTTCAATGAGTGTCCATGCCATTTACTTTGGAGTTACCCAACCTAGTATTTGTCATGTTGCCTGCATATCTTGTTCATCGAGTAACATATTTTCTATACACCATCTTAATTCCAAGTCTTTTTGTTGCCTCTAATTATAACTTGTTTGCATTCAACTTTGGATTTGACCAAAGTCGGGTTCCTGAATCAACTTTCTCTGTTGCCTTGCCAGGTTCCATGCAAGCTGCAACAATCATTTTCATTCTGGAACAAAGGTAGATCAAAACTGGAGCCAAAGGCCCTGCACAGCGATTGCACTAGTGACCTAAAAACAGTTGATTCAGTCAGATTCCGTCAAGTAACTGCCCAGAATGTTGGCTTGAAGGCTATAGGCAAAGCACATAGGAGTGTCAAGGCTATAAGCTCTTCAGGTGGCAAATTTAGCGAGGCATGGTCATCTAAGACTCGGTCGCATTTTTTGGATTCTGGGAATTCCAAAAGAAACTTGATGGAGCCAAGAGATAGTAGCATCATGTGGTTGCATGAAGCACCAGAGAGGGATATAGACAGCATACTGTCGCTGCATTCGTCAATATGTAGTTTTCAAGATCATAGAGATACGGTGAGATAATTCTCAGTTTTAATGCAGAGAGAGATTCTTCACAACCTTGTTTGTAGGATTATTCAGTTTGTGAAGGCCGTTTTTATTGTTTTGTTGGCCTTTCTGTAGCATGAACCCGGCATGCAAATGTTTTGGAACTTCTTGTATGAAAAGCACCTTCCCATAGAATTGTTGAGTATTGTATGCATTTACACCTTCATATTCAATGTTTCATTTCATTTATTTTAATGCAGTGTTATAGTATAGATAATTTTTGGTCCAAATATAGTAAAATAGTAATGATTAATAAAGAAAGAAAATTTACTTGACCAATGTTTATTCTTACAAGCCATATTATTCCTCATTTAGACACTTTTATAAAATAAAATAATTATTCCCCTATTCTATATATCATAGAGGAAATCATTTCCAATTTAATCATAGTAAAATGTATTGCCATTTTTTTACTTTAAATTAATTATATACACTTCTCTTGTTAATATAATTTAAGATAAAATATCGATCAATTCTTGAAAATAAAAAAATGTGAAAGTCGGAAATGGAAAAGCACGATAAGCCACCAGTCGTTAAAGTTAGATAATTCTGTTACACACTTACACAAAACCCATTAAGGTTGGATAATTATGTTATACAAGACCACATATACTTTTATCTTCAATTAAAATATTATTGAAGAGTATTTGAGTGGGAAAAACGTCACCTAAATACACTGGAAAATGTTTGTAAATTGCGTTAAGCGTGTTGCACATGTAGTAGGTCAGTAGTGAGCTAGGCTCTGATTGTGAAAACCAATGACAATTAACAAATTAGTGTTGATAATATTGCGTAAATCTGTGTTATATATACACATGCTTGGAATTCTCGTAGCGAAGACACACAAAACACTACCATACCCCCAAAAATGCAGTTCACAAAAATTGTAGTAATGTTGTTGTTTATGGTTCCCTTGGCATTGGGTGATCTAAGGGTTGGTTTCTACAGTTCAAGCTGCCCAAAAGCAGAAGCAATTGTACGGAAAGTTGTTCAAAGGAACTACTTGTACATTGATAGCTCCATCGCTGGAGCCTTGCTTCGCTTGCACTTTCATGATTGTTTCGTTGGAGTAAGACACATAACACATACATACATACATGACATATTACAATTCTATTTTAATAGTGTGCAGCACTTAACTAGCTTGTCTCGTGAATCATTAATTCTTTCTTTGAATTATATTTTCAATACGTCAACGCAAGTATATATAAACCATGGAAGTATTAAAATTAAACTCAATTAATATTACCTAGAAGTTTAAAAATGGACAATTATCGCTCAATTAGTAAAAACTCAGGTATAATCGTCATGTGAAATTATTTATTAAAAATCGTTAGATAATCTTATATGTTTACCTAAAGTATAATCTAACAGTTTCAAAGTAGCATTTTTACATAGAATTTATATATGAGTTTCCACTTAAATTAAATTATATTTTTGATTATATAATCCTCTTTTCTTCTTTAAATGGATAGTTATTCAACTTCAAATAGATTATTATTTTGTGTTTGATTAGGTGGAAATTTTACATGAAATTGTTATTTTAAACCGTTAAATTATACTTTAGAAAAAATATTACAAAATCATTAATTTCAATTTATTTTAGCCATCATTTAACCATCAGTACTGAAAAGTATTGATCAAAATATAATGTTAAACTATAATTAAAATTATAGAGAATTAATAACTAAAAATATGATTAAAATGAATTAAAATTAATAGTTATCTAATATTATTTCTTTGTAATTTAGTCAAATATATCAAACTATATAAGAGTGTTTAACAAATATATCAAACTCTAATTACTTTAACTTCGGGGTTGTGCTTAGACAAAGTACTAAGCATTGTGTCATGAATAAAGATTTGGTTTCTCAGGGTTGCGATGCCTCCATATTAATAGACTCAACAGAGGACAACCAATCTGAGAAAGATGCAGATGCAAACGAAACCGTCAGGGGTTTCGAGATCATCGACAATGCCAAGAAGAAGTTAGAAAAAGCATGCCCTTCAACAGTTTCATGTGCAGACATCATAGCCCTAGCTGCAAGAGACGCCGTCGCCATAACCGGAGGACCATGGTACGCCGTTCCCACCGGCCGCCGCGACGGCTTCGAATCAAACCCTTCCGACGCAGATACCCTGCCAGGACCAAGCTCAACAGTGTCACACGCCCTTCAAATCTTCACATCAAAGGGCATGACACTTAGCGAAACGGTAGCCCTAATGGGAGCACACACCATTGGTTCTGCTCATTGTGATTCTTTCAGGAAGCGGCTTCGAGGAAGAGACGCAACAATGGATCCTTCTCTGAATGAGAAGCTTGTGAGGCTTTGTGGGAATAATAATAGTAATGATGATGATGGTACGGCGTTTTTGGATCAGAACACTTCTTTTGTGTTTGACAATGAATTCTATAAGGAGGTTGTTAACAAGAGAGGGGTGCTTTTCATTGATCAGCAGTTGGGTTTGGATGGGTTGAGTAAGGGGTTGGTGTTGAAGTTCGCCGCAGATGGTGAGAGCTTTCGACGAAGCTTTGTGAATGCGATTGTGAAGATGGGAAGTATTGGTGTTTTGGTTGGAGATGATGGGGAGATTAGAACTCATTGCTGGGATTATAATGATAATTATGCATAATCATAATTATTAATAATAAGGTATATGGTTTATGATGATAATATCTAGGGAGATTAAGTATCTCAATTTTCTCTAGGTTAAAATCTATGGCGATGATCTGTAGTGTTGTAATAAAAAAAAATTATAAATAATGTAATATCTTAATAAAATAGTTTATTATAATATAATATTCGATATCTTACTTATTTATTACCTTGAACTCTTGTCTTTTATGGGCATGAAATATTTAATAATAATAATAATCACTAAATTGTGAATTTGGACTTATGAGACATCAATTTATTATGCTTGATGGTTATACATTGGGAAATAATTAATTGAACATAAACTATTTCATGAACTTAACTCTTCTCCCTATATTTGGGTGGCGTTTCTTCTTGAAACACACACTACTAAAATAGTATGATCAATATAATGTTGGGCTTTTGGGCTATTGGCCCGGTCACAGAGACATGCATGAATTTTGTTTGTTTTTTTTTTTTTTATTCATTTGCACCTTTTGATGATAACATACATTTTCTAAATCAAATCTGTTAATAAAAAAATAATAGTACTACGGATAAGTTAGAAAGTGAGCCAATAATTAAGTTATCATCCAAAATTTATATGAATTATCATCCGTAACTCATATATTTAAGATTAAATTATCATCCAAAATTTATATGAATTATCATCCGTAGCTATGTGTTGGCTCCCTAATTTCTATTGACCATAATCTATTGGTTTCCTAGTCTTTTTCTAAAAAAATTGATGTTGGTTAAAGTTTTATTTTTATAGTAAAAAAGAATATATATAGTTAGAGTTTTGTGAAAAAGATTGTGCCACTATATATAGGCCATTGCGGTTATTATCAGTGTGACAAAAGTTCCCCTTAGCTTAGCATGTGTTTTCTTATATTATATCACTCTCAAATGGTCCTCTCATAAATGCGTAATAGCTAAATGTTGCTTTCTTTTGGAAAAATGCTTTGATAAACAACATTATTATTATTATTTTTTCACCCCTCTCATATATATTAGTACTTTTAAAATAAAGAAGGGTCAACTTATAAGCGTGGCACAAAACAAATGCTTCAAGCCATTTAACACCATCCTTTGCAAGTAGCTTATCCAAACTATATACAAAGTTTCTTTGGATACGACACCTTCCACTTGAAGGACCACAGGGCACAGGGTCACATCTGCATGCGTCTCTTCTTTAATGGAATTTCGAGTAGAATCAATGAACTCTAAAATATGGGTAGTACTAATAATATCTCCGATTCTCTAGTAACATTATACGCATAGAGCCAAAAATATTTATGTCACTAAATCATATATTAATTATTTAATTAACATGTCAATACAACTCACTTCGAAATTATTTACAAAGAGGTGTGACCTGTGAAAATTTGCTTTCTTAAACAATACATTACAATAATAATTAAGAGATAATTGACTAATATCATGTTCTTTTTAATAGGGAGTAACATGTTTTGTTTTATTTATAAGTAACTAACGTGGTGATGATGATGATGAAAGCTAAGATATTTTATAATAATAATAATAATAATAGTAATAATAATAATAATATGACCCCAACTGAAGAAGATAACGCAAAAGGCGTCACAATTAAAATACTGCAATAAAATAATGTTATTCAGTATACCTCTGTAAATTAAACGTTATATTGTATTTCCAATCACGTAGTGGGAAGAGATATTTTTTGTGATATATATACTACTACTATTAGGAGTCCTTGGTGGATATATGTACGCGTAATTATATTATTGCTGATATATAAGTTGAATAACCGGATTCAAATATTTGAAATTTATAAAATAAATAAAGGCCTTCAAAATTATATTATTCAATTATATATATATTTGAATACTATAATATAAAATCATTAGCTAAAAAATAATAAGGGATACCAACCTAAATGTTGATGGGGTGAGGGACAAATGTCTTAAGCAAGCTCAAATCTTAAAAGAAGACATGTTAAAATGCTTGCTACTTAGATTGAATGAATCTTATGTATTGCCTTTCTTTTTTTCTCTCTCCTTTTTTTTTTTTTTTTGTGGGAGGACTGGAGGAGTGATGGTCATCCATTGAATCTTCATCAGGTGGGCTCATTGATTTGTCTTTTAAAACTCTCAAAGGATAATATTTAATTTGACCAATGAACATATTAGGGAGCTAAATTTTCAGCCAATACATACTAATTAATTCTTTTAAGAAATTATTTTGGTTTATTTTATATTTCTAAGTTCTAAATTATGAACTCTTAATTTTAAATTCTAAATTCTAAATTCTAAATTTTTTTTTAAAAAAAAACATTTTGAAAATAGAAATTGAAATAATTTGTGGATGCCGTTGCCGCAGCCTTGCGCCCCTACCATATTTGTTTCGTTTGTAATTGTAACATGGCAAATTGGCAATAATGTTAGTTCAAATGCTCAATTATTTATCATACATTTGTAACTGTCCCTAAACAGAGGCAAGCACCATCTTGAAAACAACTTATCATAGAAATAAATTAACTAATAATTAATAATACAACTAAGGTCTAATCAGGTAATTATTATCTCACAAAGGACCAAATGAGATTCTAAACTCTTGCCGAATCTTATCTCCAATTAAATAAGGAAAATTATTTGAGTGGAATACTTCACAGTTCACACCCATAAGCTTTAAATTGTTTTTATATTGCCTTTATTTGGCTTTTCACATGGAACATCTCGTGCTCATTTATTTAGACTAGTTATTTAGTGAGGCTCTGATTATAATACTCTATCTTGCCCTAAAAATCTTCTATCGAATTAATTAAAAAAATACTATTTGCACACTATAAAAAACAACTATTAAATATTTATATATTTTAATATATATTACATAATAATAATATAATAACTAATTTAATGATTAAATTTTAATATATAAATAGTATAATTTAATTATTTAATATGTTTTAAAACTAAAAATCAGCTATCACCGTATATAGTTACATATATTATAATAAAAAGATTTATAAAATGCCAATGCATATTTTTTTATATGGGACCTTGTGAGAGGAACTAGTGTAGGGAACATGGGCAAATGGCCTAATTGGTACCACAACCGCAAGCCTCTTAACTTGTTCAAAACACGAATAACGTTACATTATGGCAAATTTGGATTGCATAGAGATCATAGAGAAGAGGTTCATATATATATATATATATATATATATATATATATATATATATATATATATATATATATATATATA
>JASCZI010242364.1:10253-22411 GCA_036250425.1 Stylosanthes scabra | reverse complement strand
AGATCAATTATTCGTCAATAACCGAATCTTTAAAGATATTATGACAAAGAATCAAACAAGAAACAAATCACTCATCTATGTGATAGAAATTCAGATTCATATAATGACACATATATTCAAAACATCATATCTAATGCAAAGAACACACATGAAAGATCATTCTTGAACTAGTTTATGATATCAAGATCAATGCAAGACCAAATTTAATGTCACTTATTCAATCAAACATCAACAAAGACAATAAATAAACCATTTAATAATATGTTTAATCTCATGATCTAGAATAGAAACTAAACCAAAGTGAGAATCCATTATACCTCTCAGTTGAAATTGATCCTCTAATTGATGAACAAGATGAATCCTTTGAATATTGATAGAAATTTGCAGATTTGAATATGTTATTGGATGAATCCATTGGCTTGATAGAATAGAGCTCCGCCTCCTTAATCTTTAAGGGATTTAGCCACTCATAATGATGAATGACTCAAGAGAAATATTGATAGTGAATCTTGAATTCATAAAAACTATGAATCTTGAAAGAAAGAAAGCTATGAAGATGATTCTTGAATGATGAACATTCAAAGAATTTAAAAGGGAAATAGAAAGAAAAAAGATATAAACTGAATTTCCTCTTTTACTAAATTGAAAATGAATGAGTACAAAGTGATGGAAACTTCAAAGAAAACTAGAATTAAATTCTTAGAGAAACTGAGAATGAATTCTCTAAGAATTATGAGAGACTAGTTCTAAGTGTAAAATGATATAAAGATGTAAGTAAAAATCTAAAAGTTTCCAAAATTCCTAAGCTTGATGATTCTCTAATGAAGTTTTCCATCTATTTATAAGTATACATCATGGGAAAATGAAATACAAATGTATCCAAAATGATATTACATTTGGATAAGACTTTCTGCCAGCTAGACAGGCTGACTCATGCCTATACTTAAGGTTCCACGCCTGTACTTTGGTGTAGCATGCCTAGGCGTGGCCTTGGTGCTGGATTTACTGGGATGGAAAGCTTCCCACGCCTAAGCGTAGATGCATGGCGCCTGGGCGTGGCCTTGTCTTCATTCTGGAGGCTGAGTTCTAATAGGAGGCACGCCTAGGCGTTGGGACAGGGCGCCTGAGCGTGGCTGTGGTGAGCTTGTCTCTGAATGTTGGGTGACTCACGCCTGTGCGTGTGATTCTGGTGCCTGGGCGTGAGACTCTGGATGCTGGACTTGGTGTACTACGCTTGAGTGTGGCTAGAAGGACGCTTGGACGTTATAGGAAGTGTTGAGACTTGGTGACCCACGCCTAGGCGTGAAGAACTAGCGCTTGGGCGTTGCCTTTTGCTCTGGTTCTCTGTTTTCCATGATTTTCCAGCTTCCTAGTTCATTTTTCCTCAAATTATCAACAAATACTCAAAGTACCTCTAAAATGGAATTGTTTACAAATTAATAATATAATTACTTATTTTTGCGTGAGTTTAGTTTAATTATATGAAGAAAATTGACTGACTTAGGAGAATATATTCTCAATGATGCTCATGCATCACTTGTCTTCAATAATCTTCTCTGGTTTTGTTGGAAGAGATTGACATGCTTCTTCGTGATCTTCTTCTTTGCTTTCAGCTTGAAGAAGTTCTTCAATGTTGCTGGAATTTTCTTCTTCAATAGCATCTTGAATTAGAGAATCAATAACATCAATTCTCATGCAGCTCTCTGCCTCATTGGGATGTTGCATTGCTTTGAAGACATTGAATATCACTTGTTCGTCATGAACTCCAACGTTAACTCTCCTACTTCTTCATCAATCAAAGCACGCCCAGTAGCAAGGAAAGGTCTTCCCAGAATTAAAGAAGAAGAATCATCCTCTTCCATATCAAGTATAATAAAATCTGCAGGAAGTATAAACTTCCCAACTTTGACAAGTAAATTTTCGACCATTCCATGTGGTAGCTTGATGGATTTGTCAGCAAGTTAAAGAGACATTTTTATTGGTTTGGCTTCCTTAATTTGCAATCTCTTCATCATTGAGAGAGACATCAGATTTATGCACACTCCCAAATCACAGAGAGCTTTTCCAATTGTGAGATCACCAATAGTACATGGTATTAAAAAGCTTCCTGGATCTTTCAATTTTTGAGGGAGCTTTCTTTGAATTATTACACTATATTCCTTAGTGAGTACCACTGTTTCATTGTCATTAAAACCCCTCTTCCTAGAAAGAAGTTCCTTCATGAATTTTGCATAGAGTGGCATTTGTTCTAAGGCTTTAGCAAAAGGAATGTTGATTTGCAGCTTCTTGAACAACCCTAAAAACTTAGAGAATTATTTGTCTTTGTTCTCTGCCTTCAATCTTTGTGGATACGATGGCTTTGGAATGAAAGTTGTTGGTTCTCTCTTCTTTGTTTCCTCCTTTGTTGGAATAGGTGGGGTGACAAGCTCTGTTGTTGTGGTTGAGAAGGTGATGGACGAGAGTCTTCCCACTTCTAAGTGTAATTGCCTTGCACTCTTCTCTAAGATTTGGTATAGTATCACTAGGAAAAGTATTTGGAGGTCTCTCATTGAGTTGCTTAGCAATTTACCCAACTTGGATTTCCAGATTTCTAATTAAAGCTTCCTGATTCTTAAAGTTGGCCCTTGTCTCTTGCATGAAATTTTGTGTGCTGTCCACAAATGCTGAAGTTGATTGAGAAAGTTTCTGAATAGCAATCTCCTTTTGAGAAGGCTTTTGAGAAGCAAAAGGTTGCATAGGAGGTGCTAGATGATGTTGTTGCTGCTGGAAATTATTGTAAGGCCTCTGTTGATTCCCTTGATTACCTCCCCAACTAAAATTGGGGTGATTCCTCAAACTGGGATTGTATGTATTAGAATGGGGATCATGATGTTTCCTTGGTTGGTTGCCCACAAAGTTCACTTGAGAATCAAAGGATTGATCATCTTGTACCAAGCTACAATTGTTATTCTCATGAGGGCCACCACAAAGGCCGCAAACCTCTGGAGTGCTTACTGATGATGCTTCCAGCTTCTCTAATTTCTTGCTCATGACATTGAGTTGAGCCATTAGAGCTTGAACTGAATCTATCTCCATAACGCCCTTCTTCAATGTACTTTTTTCAGAGAAATTCATATATTGGTTATTAGCAACTAATTCAATTAATGCAAGAGCTTCTTCAGTGGTCTTTGTTTGCAATGATCCTCCAGCAGAGGAGTCAAGTAGAATTCTAGAAGTGGTGGCTAAACCATCATAGAAAGTTTGTAGTTGCAGCCACTCGGGAAAGACATCAGTAGGGCATTTTCTAACCATCTCCTTGTATCTCTCCAAGCTTCATATAAAGATTCTCCATCCTTCTGAGAAAAGGATTGGACGTCATGCCTAAGCTTTGCAAGCTATTGAGGAGGAAAGAATTTGGCTAGGAACTTGCTGACCAGATCATCCCATGTAGTAATGCTTCCAAGTGGTTGAGAATTCAGCCATACCTTTGCTTTATCCCTTAAAGAGAATGGGAAAAGCCTCAGCTTAATAGCATCTCCAGACACACCATTGCACTTCACAGTATCACAAAGATGCAAGAAGGTGGAGATGTGCAAATTAGGATCTTCATGTGAATTGCCATAGAATTGTTCTTGTTGCACAAGCTGAATTAGAGATGGTTTCAACTCGAAGTTGTTGGCATCCACGGTTGGTCTTACTATGCTACTACCACAGCTGGCAGTAGTGTGAATAGAGAAATCCCTCAGAGTTCTTCGCTGATTATTGACGTTATCCGCCATGTTAGTTTGGACTTCCTTTGAAGAAATTTCTTCTAAAATCTCTTCTTCAGAAATTTCTTCAGAAACACCTCCCTCGGAATCTGTTTCTTGTCTTTCTCTTTGAAGAGCTTTTTGAGCTTTAACCCTATTTCGATTCTTTGTCAAAGTCTTCTCAATTTCAGGATCAAACTTGATTAGTTGCCTGTCCCTTCAGTTGCCCTGCATATACAAGTAACTGAACAAACAACTAGGTAGGAATTTCCAACGTCAGAGTGAAGGAAATTCCTAAGATATTAGAAGAAAAAGAAATATGATTTTGAAAATTAACCAAGATTGTATTGTTAATCTCAATTACTCCGGCAACAGCACCAAAAACTTGATGCGGATTTTATAAACCCTAGATCTCGGCAAGTATACCGAATCGTATCAAGTAATACCACGGTGAATGGGTATCGTTCCCACGAGGATTAAAGAACTAACCAATCACTACCAATTAATTTTTCTAATCAGATCGAATGAAATTTAAAATATTGAGTGCTGCTAATTCTACTAATTTCGAAAATCACTAAGAATGAGAAACAGAAATTTACTTGAGATTGAACGATGATGAGAAGGCTGTTAAGAGATTGGAGATATTCTACCCTTAAGGATCAATGTTCATGTTCAATTCTAATCCTAAGCATTCAGATTTCAAGCACAAGGAACCTAAAGTAACTAAACCCTAATCTCTTAGCAATTTAGTTTCTCTTTACCTAATCAAAAGCTAATCTCTTAGTCAATTAATTAGATACAGAGGTGAAGAACTATTTCTGGTTCCAATTCTTATGAATCTCAAAAGTGATCCTAGATTAGATTAAATGTCACTATATCCAAACTTGTTCTGATCCAATTTCAATTCACAGAATTATAGTTGCATGTAAATTCTCTTTACTATCTCTAGTTAGTGTTAATTTACCATGTGAATTAATTTCTAGCTAGTTAGATCAATCAATCTCTCAATTAAATTAACCTAACCCTAAACAAATAAAGAAAAACAAATAAAGAACACCTCTCAGAGATTCTAAATTATTGAGATGAAGAACAGAAGATTAATTCATGCTAAATTAGATGAAGAACAGAAGATTAATTCATGCTAAATTAGAAAACTAAAATACCTCATTGAATTATATTGAACATTACACAAAGACTATCTCATGCTAGGTGAACAGAGCTCCTCACCCTTAACAATGGAGTAGTTTAGCAATGCATGGTAAAATTGAAATCATAATTGTCTAGAGTAACGTTCTATGATCTAAAAGTGTCTAAAACCCTAATTTAGGACACCTTTTATACTAAAAACTAAAACAAAGAAATTCGAATCAAAATCTAATCTAATCTAATATGAAATTAATCCTATCTAAATCAAATCAAATATTCTCTGATCTTTATCTTCTTCAATCAATTATTCAATCAATCTTTCAATCTTCGATCAATTAATCCTTTGTTCTTCCGAAATTTCCCTTGGTTAAACAATGGATTAGCGCCTAATGATTTGGGCTTCAATTGTACCAAAAATCTTTAATCCACATTCCCTAAGTCACAATTATAACTTGGGCAGAATTTAAGATGATTAGAACTTCAAATTAGTGAATTACCCATTTCACGTATAACATTGAAAAACACACGTATGACATTGCTTCTTTGCAGCTTGGAATTTTTTAAGAGAAACCCTACATGTTATACGTCCCAAGAGGCGTATAACATTGGTTTCATTTTGGTCCCTGGAGCTTTGAAATTCTTGAAGAGGATGGGTAGATGTTATACGCCTCCTCAGGCGTATCACATTGGGGAGTTGCTTAGTCCCTGGAGCTTGAGAACTTTGAAGAGGATTATGAAATGTTATACGCCTAAGGAGGCATATAACATTTCCTTGAAATGTGGTTACTGGAGTCAGAAGAAATAAAGAAGAATTGGTGGATGTTATACACCTAAGGAGGCATATAACATTGGCCTTGGTGCTTGCTTCTGGAAGTGAGAAGATTTGGGGAAGAATTGTAGATGTTATATGCCTGAGGAGGCGTATAACATTGGCTTGAAGTTTTGGTTTAGATGTTATACGCCTGAGCCTCAAGCGTATAACGTTGGCCTCGGGTGATTGATTGTGATGTTATATGCCTAATGAGGCGTATAACATTGAAGTTGTCTTTCTTTCTTTGCTTTTCTTCACTCCTTCTGGTTCCTTTCTTCAATTCTTCAATTGGTGGTCTTTTAATACCTAAAAATCCTTGTGTAATTCTCTATAAACACAAACACAACTTAAAAGACATCAAGTTTGTTTGACTGACAAATTAAAAGTAACAAATCACAAGAATAATCATTATAATCAAGAGAAATTGAAGTTAAAAACAACCAAAGATGCCAATGCATCATTTTTGTAAATGAGCTCCAAAACATGTATTTATAGACATCCCAAGTAGTTTACTATTCACTAGCCGTTGGAATAGTAACGTTTACTGTTCACTAGCCGTCGGGAATAATAACTCTTACTATTCACTATTCACTGTTAACTATAGACTATTGGATGTCAATATGAAGCCCCGGATATTAGCTTTCTAATGCAACAAGAAATACATCGTTGATGTTGTGGCATCTTTGGTTGTTTTTAATCTCAAATTCTCTTGAATTATATGATTATTCTGTGATTTATTGCTCTTTTATTTACCAATCAAACAAGCTTGGTGTCTTTTGAGTTTTGCTTATGTTTATAGAGTATTTCACTAAGAATTTAGGTGATCAAGCCCACTAAGAGAAGATTGAAGAATGGAGTTGAAAAGAGCTAATAAATTGAAGTTCACCCTCCATGTTATACGTGGGAATTACCACGTTATACGTGGGAAATAAAGGAAATGGGACAGAAGCACCACGTTATACGTGGGAATTAGAAAGCAAGTTCCAAAAATCACAGAGACTCCATGTTATACGTGGAGAGTTCCACATATAACGTAGAATTGAAGAAACCAAGCCCAAAAGCCCCACGTTATACGTGGAGTAGCCCACGTATAACGTGGGAATCAAACATACAACGAGAAGACCCATTCTCAATGATCAGGAAAGTTCACCAAGGCCACTTCAGCCCAATCTTATTTTGTTACTAATCCATCACTTAATCAAGGGCAATTTTGGAAGATTCAAGGATTGATTGATTAAAGATTTAGTGAAAGAGATAAGCATTGTAATCATAGAAGATAAGATAAGGATTAGATTTGATTTAGATTAGATTTAATTGAGATTAGATTTGATTGATAGCTGATTTTTAGGATAGTTAGGCTTATTATATAAAAGAGGAACTAACCACTAGGGTTAGTAACTCAGCATAGTTGTATCCATTATTTTCCTAGGGTTTAGATTCAATTATGAATTGCTAAACTCCTCCATTGTTAAGGGTGAGGAGATCTGTTCACCCAACATAAGATAGTTATTGTACATTGTTTGATTCAATTCAATAAGATATTTCAGTTTTCTAAATTGCATGAATTAATCTTCTGTTCTTCATCCTAATAATTCAGAATCACTGAGAGGTGTTCTTTATTTGTTTAGGGTTAGGTTAATTTAATTGAGAGATTTATTAATCTAACTAGTTAGAAATTAATTCACATGGTAAGTTAACACTGACTAGAGATAGTAAAGATAATTTACATGCAACCATAATTCTGTTGATTGAAATTGGGTTAGAACTAGTTTGGATAGAGTGACATTTAATGTAATCTAGGATCACTTTTGAGATTCATAAGAATTGGAGCCGGATTGTATACTTCACCTCTGTATTTGATTAATTGACTAAGAGATTAGCTTTTGATTAAGTATGGAGAAACTAAATTGCTAAGAGATTAGGGTTTAGTTATCATAGGGTCATTATGCATGATTTCTGAGTATCTAGAATTGCGATTAAACTTGTACATTAGCCCTCAAGGGAAAGACATCTCCAAAGCTCTTAACATCTCATCTCATCATCGTTAAAATATCAAGTATAATTTCTGTTCTATGCTCCTTGCTTACTAATATTTTCGCATACTTAGACCTAAAGTACTCAGCTTATTTAGTTTTAATTAAATCTGATTAGGGCAAATTAATTAAGAAATAGTTGATTGATCCTTTAATCCTCGTGGGAACGATACTCACTTCACCGTGGTATTACTTGATACGATTCAGTATACTTACCGAGATTTAGGGTTGTCAAACTGTGCCCATCAAGTTTTTGGCGCCGTTGTCGGGGATTAATTGAGATTAGCAATACAAACTTAGTTAACTCTCTAAATCAGATTTCTTTTTTCTTCTAATCCTCTGGAGGTTCTCTTCACTTTGACGTTGAGAATTTCCAAACCTTTCTTTGTTGTTTGGTTACTTGTTTATGCAGGGAAATCACAACAACTTAGATTACGATTCCAAACCTAAGAGAACACTTTTCAAGAGAAAAAGAGAAGCAAGAAGGGCGAGATAAGCAGCACTAGAACAGCAGTTCAACATGGCAACCAATAACAATGACATTCCAATCCATGGAGAACAAAATCAAAAAGTCACGCTTGGGCAATACAGTCAACCTACTTTTGAAGGATGTGGCAGCACCATTTTAAGGCCAACAATCCAAGCCAACAATTTTGAACTCAAGCCGTCTTTAATTCAATTGGTACAGCAAGATCAATTTAGTGGAAGCTACGAAGATGATCCTGATCTTCACATAGCTAATTTTCTGCAGCTATGTGACACTCTCAAGTTCAATGTAGTATCTTCGGAAGCCATCCGATTGAGGTTTTTTCTTTTCTCCTTAAGGGACAAAGCTAAGCAATGGTTACAAGTACAACCTCAAGGAAGCATCACAACTTGGGATGATTTGGTTAACAAGTTTTTGACCAAATTCTCCCCACCTCAGAAGCTAGCTAAATTGAGGCATGACATTCAAGCTTGTGGACAAAAGGATGGAGAAACTCTCTATGAGACTTGGGAGAGATACAAGGTGATGCTAAGAAAGTGTCCAAACAATGTCTTTCCAAAATGGCTACAAATACAAACTTTCTATGATGGACTGACCTTCCCTTCAAGAGCTCTAATAGATTCCTCAGCTGGAGGATCACTTCACACAAAGACTTCTGAAGAGGCACTTGATTTAATTGAGTTAGTAGCTAATAATCAGTACCTATATTCCTCTCCCTCCGAAAGAAACAATATCAAAAGAGGAGTCATGGAAACTGAAACTATTGACAGTTTGGTAGCCCAAAACAAAGCTCTATTTCACCAAATTAATCTAATCAATAGCAAGCTGGGAAATATGCAAGTTGCAGCAGTAAACACACCAATTGGAGCCTGTGATTTGTGTGGCAATCTTGGTCATTCATGTGAAGAATGTGCTCTAGCTCAACCAGTAATGGAAAAATCTAATTACATGGGTAACGCACCAAGACCTCCTTATAATGATCCTTACTCGAAGACATTTAATCCCGGTTGGAGGAATCATCCAAATTTTCGATGGGGTAATCAAGGAAATCAAGGGCAGAAGCACTATAACAAGAATTTCCAACAGCAATCAGCACCACCAATGTAATATAATGCACCTCAAAAGCTTTTTGAATTAGAGATTGCTCTTCAGAAATTATCTCAGTCAACTTCTATATTTGTTGACCAAACTCAAAGCTTCATGCAAGAAACAAGAGCTAACTTCAAGAACCAGGAAGCTTCAATTCGAAATCTGGAAGTGCAAGTTAATCAAATTGTAAAATAACTTAGTGAGAAACCCCCTAATACTCTTCCCAGCAATACAATTCCAAATCCAAAAGAAGAGTGCAAGGCAATCAAACTAAGAAGTGGAAAACAAGTGGGGGAAGAACTCGAAGAACCAATTGAAGGTTCTCATCAAAATCAACAAAAAGAAGATGCAACCCTCCCCAAGCCAATCGAAAAAGAAGTGCAGAAATCAGAGGAGAAAAAGATGCATAAACAAAAATCTGCAGCACCAAACATACCTTATCCGCAGATATTGAAAGCTGAAAACAAAGATAAATAATTCTCCAAATTCCTAGAGATGTTTAGAAAACTGCAGATTAATATACCATTTGGTGAAGCATTAGAGCAAATGCCCCTCTATGCAAAATTTATGAAAGAACTTCTCTCAAAGAAGAGAGTTTTTCATGAACATGAAACAATGGTACTCACAAATGAATGTAGTGCAGTAATTCAGAAACTTCCCCAAAACCTGAAAGATCCAGGAAGTTTTCAAATCCCTTGTACCATTGATGATCTAACCATTGGTAGAGCTCTCTATGATTTGGGTTCAAGTATAAATTAATGCCACTGTCCATGATTAAGAGATTGCAAATTGAAGAATTTAAGCCAACTTCTCTACAACTTGCTGACAAATCCATCAAACTCCCCTATGGTGTGATCGAAAATCTATTATTCAAGGATGGAAAATTCATACTTCCTGCAGATTTTGTTATCCTAGATATGGACGAAGATGATTCTTTTTCACTAATCTTAGGAAGACCTTTCCTTGCTACTGGCCATGCTCTAATTGATGTTAAAGCAGGAGAATTAACTTTGAGGGTGCATGATGAACAAGTAATATTTAATGTCTTCAAAGCCATGCAATACCCCAACGATTCAGAAAGTTGTATGAGGGTTGATGCTATTGATTCAATAGTGTAAAGAGCAATTAAAGAAGAAATTTCCAGCAAGCATGAAGAAGATTCCTTACAAGAGGAACTCGAAGAAGAAGAAGAGAAGGGTACAGAAATTTCTCACCCAACAAAACCAGAGAAAATTGTTGAAGAAAAGCCATCAAAGTTGGAACTCAAAACACTTCCTCCAACATTAAAATATGCTTTTCTTGATGAAGAAGAAACTCTTCCAGTCATCATCAATTCTGCACTAACAGATGAGGAAGAAGATGGTTTGCTCAAGGTACTTAGAGAACACAAGACATCACTTGGATGGAAAATCAGTGATTTAAAAGGCATCAGTCCAACCATGTGCATGCACAAAATTCTGCTAGAAGAAGAATCAAAACCAGTGGTGCAAGCTCAAAGGAGATTAAATCCAACAATGAAAGAAGTGGTATACAAGGAAGTCATGAAACTTTGGGATGTTGCGATAATCTATCCAATCAATAACATCCCATGGGTGAGCCCAGTTCAAGTAGTGCCAAAAAAGGGAAGAATCACTGTCATTCACAATGGGAAGAACGAGTTGATCCCTACAAGAACAGTCACTGGATGGAGGATGTGCATTGACTACAGGAAGTTCAATCAAGCAACCAGAAAGGATCACTTCCCGCTGCCATTCATTGATCAAATGCTTGAAAGGTTAGCCGGGCATGCTTTTTACTGTTTTCTTGACGGTTATTCGGGATATAACCAAATTGCGGTTAATCCAGTTGATCAAGAGAAAACGGCATTTACATGCCTGTTCGGTATTTTTGGTTATCGTAGAATGCTTTTGGCTTGTGTAATGCCCCCTGCTACTTTTCAAAGATGCATGCTTTCCATATTCTCTGATATGATTGAAAAATTTTTTGAGATATTCATGGATGATTTTTCTGTTTTTGGTGATTCATTTAATGCTTCTTTGCATCATCTAGCTTTAGTGTTGAGAAGGTGTCAAGAGACAAACCTTGTTTTAAACTGAGAAAAATGCCATTTTATGGTTACTGAGGGAATTGTTCTTGGTCAATAAAACTCAAACAGAGGCATAGAAGTAGATAAGGCTAAAGTAGAGGTGATTAAAAAATTACCACCACCAATTAATGTGAAAGCAATTAGGAGCTTCTTAGGACATGCAGGATTCTATAGGAGGTTTATAAAAGATTTTTCAAAAATTGCAAAACCTTTGAGCAATTTTTTGGTTGCAACTAATCCTTTTGATTTTAATAAAGAATGCACGGAAGCTTTTCAAACTTTAAAAACCAAACTTATTTCAGCTCCTATAATTGCTCCACCTGATTGGTCTCTACCTTTTGAATTAATGTGTGATGCTAGTGATTATGCAATAGGTGCTATTTTAGGGCAAAGGAAAGACAAATTGTTGCATGTCATATACTATGCTAGTAGAGTCTTAAATGATGCACAGAAACACTACACCACAACAGAAAAAGAGTTGTTTGCTATTGTGTTTGCTTTTGACAAATTTAGATCTTATCTTGTTGGTTTAAAAGTAATAGTATATACTGACCACTTTGCTCTTAAATATCTTCTGTCTAAGAAGGATTCAAAGCCAAGACCCATTCGATGGGTGCTACTCCTTCAAGAATTTGACATAGAGATCAAGGACAGAAAAGGTGTTGAAAATCCAGTGGCAGACCATCTTTCCAGACTCGAACCTAGCATGTCTCGAGTTCCCTCCCCTCCAATCAAAGAAGAGTTCCCTGATGAGCAACTGTTCAAAGTGAAGATGCTA
>JASCZI010242363.1:11624-28628 GCA_036250425.1 Stylosanthes scabra | reverse complement strand
TGCCGGGTTGAAGATGCCCATATCTAGTTGGCTCTGACCCATTCCTTTCATTCGGCCCCTGCTGGCCTCATTTAAGTTTCTATCGGGTTGAAGATGCTCATATCCAGTCGGGTCTTACCCATTTTATTTCATTCGGCCCCTGCTGGCCTCATTTAATTTTCTGTCGGGTTGAAGATGCCCATATCCAGTTGGCTCTGACCCAATTTCATTCATTCAGCCCCTACTGGCTTCATTTAATTTTTTATTGGGTCTTACCCATTTCATTTCATTCAGCCCCTGCTGGCTTCATTCAATTTCCTGTCAGGTCGAAGATGCCTATATCCAGTTGGCTCTGACCCATTTCATTTCAATCAGTCCCTGCTGGCTTCATTCGATTGTCCGTCAGGTTGTAGATGATTATATTCAGTTGGATTTGACCCATCTCTTTTAAATTCATTTCATTTAAATTCATGTTAGCTTCATTAAGTTTCAATCAGTTTTCTGTCAGTTATTCATGCTCATGTCCAATTGATTCATGCAAATTAATTTTCTCTTAGCCCATCAGTTCCTAGTGAACTTTGTTTGTCCATACTTGTTTAGCGAGATGTGTCTCTCTTTCAATCCATCAATCGCATTTGCAGTCTTATTTGCATCATAAGTTCAAAAGAAAAAAGATTTTGCTGTCACTTATTTGATTCCGATGTTTTTTAATAGTTTTATTATTCATGTCATTGCAACTGTATTATTGCATTTTTTTTCTTTCTCGCTGTCAGACAAAATGCTTATTCATTTTTTTCTTTACTCATTTCTTAATTTGATAATTCATAAACGAATGTTCATTCGTTTTATCAAATAAGCAATGAGTAAAGAGGGGCAGCTGTGAATACCGTATTTTGTCCGATCAATATTAACTTTCTTTTTAAAAAAATGGTCTTTGGCCCACAAAAAAAAATTTAGGATGTGTACATTGTAAATGAAAATGTTCTTCACTACAAAAAAAAAGGGGGGCTTCTTGCAGGACATCAAAAGAAGAAGAAAAGAATAATTGAAGCTACTGAGTCTGGCTCCACTTAGCAACTCATCATCAACCAAATACTCTGAAATCATCATGAAGACAGTGGAACAGCGCAAAAGCAAAGACAATAGTTAATGGCCAGCCAAGAAGATAAGAGTAGCGCAACTACTCCCACTAGAAGAATTAATGGACACCACTCGAACCTGTCAAAAGCAAGAAAGCCAGCAAAGAATGAGGTGGAAAGCATGGAAGACCATTATGAAAGATATCTTTTGCACCTTATAAATTCAGAAGAACATCACAGAGAAAAAGGGGGGATTTTTTTTTTTTTGAAAAAAAAACTGAAAGAAAATAGAGAGGATAATATTGTATGAACTGCAAAGACCATTGAAGAACAACTTTCTAGAAGAGCATTATCGCTGAAAGGCACAAAGATTTCAACATTAGGTATTTATTTCAGATTTTGATGTAATATTCATGTGTTTTTTATTTATAAGAACTTAAGTTCAAATAAAAATGCAACTAGAAAGAAATGAACAAAAAAAATTAGATTTACCTTGTTCAATGTTGCTATTAATATTACAGTTTTCTCTTCTCTAATATCACGATCTTGTTCTTCTTCAGCATTTTGTTTGCAATTTTCTAACTAAAAAGATAAATAAATAAAAGGAGTTGAAATGAACGGAACTTAAAGGAAAATATGGTGGAATGGTACGATGTTATATGTACTATAGGTTGAAATGAGACGAGTGCATTTGTGTAGAGAATAAAAAAAAATGTCGTTAATAAATCTCAACGGCAAGAAGGGTAGACAATTTTTTTGGGTTAGGAAATGAGTTAAAGAGTCATGTATATAAGATGTTGGGCATTGATTTAAATTAAAAATAAGAACCGGTGCTTTTGATGCATATGGCTAGACATTGAAATTTCCTAGATGTAATGCATGTACACCATTTGGTCATTCTTTCACTGTAAGTTTTTTTTTTATTTTTTTATCAAATTTATTTTTAAATTAGTTGAATATGTTTTGTGGGTTTGTCAGAGCTTAAGTTCATTTATGTATCATCACCATGCATATAGAAGTCATCATCATGCGTTGCTGCAATTTGCTTTTCCTTTTTTTTTTAATTTTAATTAAAAAAATTATAAGTATTATTTAAATTATGATAATTCGCATAAAAATACTCTAAGGTAACCGTTTTCAACGGATGTGTTAAGGGTGCAGTGGACCTTATTTACGCATAATCAGACTCCCGAACTTCAGATATCTTTAAAAGACCAGTTTTCACAAATTCACGGTTTTATCCAATTTTTCCATAATAAAATTGGTGGCGACTCCATGATTCAATTCTTTTTTTCAAAATTTTTTCGGTCGCATCCTCATCGCAAAGCAGTCCGTTTCGGGCACGTAGCGACAATTAATGAGGTTTCTGGATTTTGGGAGAATGAAAGTGGTGAAATCTCTGTGGCAATGTGCAGTATATGCCACTACAAGGAGCATTTGGTTGGAATATAATTCACACACTTTTTAATGATAAGATTCTCTGGGAATTTGTTATATGGGATAGAATTAGGTGTTAGCCATTTAGATGGTGTAAATTGCATAATTAATCCAAGTACTCAATATAGAGAACTAAGGGGGGTCGATTTCAGAGAGAAAGAAATCAAGGAGTGTTTTCTCTGCCCTTTCACCACTTTTATTTTACAGCTAAAAAAACACACATAGACTAGCAGTTCTTCTTTCTTTTATTTAGATACTTTTTTATTTTTTTAAAATTAAACCTATATAAAATTTAAATTTTTAAATATAATATACATCTGTGTTTAATAATTAAATTGCTAAATAATAATAATAATAATAATAATAATAATAATAATAATATTATTGAAGAATATGAATTTTTTTTTGGTCATAGAACAATATGAGTTTCTTTACCGTTTTTTATTTTTTTCCTTCTGGGTGAAGTCCTTTTCTTTTTGGACATAGGTGAATTATTTTAATCCTATCAATTTTCATAAATCATTATTGTTGTTGGATCATTGTGTTAAAAAACAACAACCTGTTACAAGCCTAGTCCGTTTTTGTTCCAACATAAAAAGAAAAGTCATGTGGAACAAATTCAATTCATATTGATTGAAGCCCAAAACAAACTCCTGCAAGTGAATTAATATTATTGTGGATCAGAATATATTGGACCACCTTAGATATCACCATTCACAATTTGTCATGTATAGTCATCATGATATGCTTACTTAAAGAGTAACCATCATAGGATTTTCCAAATAGTTTACACTATTAGTCTAAACTCTTGATGATTATTTTAGAGTAGTTAATTCATTGTTAGAGTAGTACACTACTATCCTTCAAGCAAGGGAACAGAACCTTTTTAAGAGGTAGGAGGAAGATAGTACTTAAGACATACATGTATATGTGTGTTCAGCTATAGATCAATGAATATATTTAATTTATACATTAAGGTTAGTAGGTGACCTCGATGTATGTTTTTAAAGATGTATTGGTTGGAAATCCATTAGAGCAAGCAAATCAGTTGTTTAGCTGACATCACTGAATTCAAAGGTTAATTATATTATTAATTATATATTGGAATTTATTTATAAAGTTGATCTTATTGCATCACCGGATATTTTAATTTGTCACATATATTTAATAAAACACAATAGTCCCCGACAAGATGCCTTGCCTGAAGGACCAACCCTTTTTTTTGTGTGTATGAATTAAAGTAGTATGAACTCGTTTAATTACTACTATATATAATTAACAAAGTGCAACTAGAAGAGAGGAGAAGATATTTGACTAATAATGGAGTTCTATTTGCGTTACATGAACAAGCCATTATAGGAAGATTTGTTAAATATATAAGACTATAAGAGGAAAAAAATAGAAAGAGAAATAAAATATAGGGTCCTCTCAAGTTAATTAACTCCTTTTGTGGTTACATTTCGATGTTGACTTTAAATATGGAAATTGAATAAGAGTTAGGTTAGAAAAATGTCAATCTTGTATGTGAAGCAAGGAGGAGGCACCACATGTCTTGTAATAATATCCAAACTTCTTTAATTTAATCCATTTCTTTAACTATATAGCCTTTTTTTCCCCAACAGGTACATGAATGACTTAAGTTCAAGATAGACCGAAATGTAAATACAAAAGAGATACACACCATTCATTGGAGGACTATATATACACTCGAATAATGTTGACATGATTTGTAAATTTTGAACAAAAGTTTGCTTTAGAATTTAACATATTCAGAAAAACAAATAACTGAATAATCAATAATGTGAATAATGTAATAATGTTTGTTTTATTATTATTTGAAACAACTTCGTTATTTAAAATGAGTTATTTTAGATTTTTTTCTAGAATAAAAATTAGAAGATAAAAACCATTTTTGGTATGTTACTTTAACATTGAAAAAAAGGTGATGCATGAAATGATAAATATTGGCTAAAAAATTGATTATACAACGTTGCGTCGCAAAATTTTTGTGTGCTAAGTTGTTCTAAGCCGAGTCAAATTGTTCATTTTTAAATGTTTTAATTTTCTCGGTTTGATTCATCCAATTTTACGATTCTAATCGATTCTCTCAGAGCTCTGGTCTCTACTCAGTTAACTAATTAATGAATCTATTGCTAGCTTTTACTTTGTATTATACTACATTATTATTATAAAAGATGTAGGAATATATAACATACATTATACATACAACAAAGATCAAAATTGTGGAAGAAAACAAGATAGATGGGACAAAAGATGAATTAAAAGTTGGCATTGAAGGTAAAACGTGCAGAGAATGACTTGATTAAGAGGGGAGCTTAATTAGAATAAAAATTGGTGTGAATTTTGGTGTTGGATTCACCAAATTGTGCTCCACGTCTCTAACTGCACCACACACCCTTTGAGTCAAACGAGTCACAATCCATCAAGTCCTTTTCAGACATTAAACTTAATTTCCTACTATTACTACTGTCTACTGCCTTGGGATTCTCTCAATAACTTTTTAACATGATCAACAATTGATCATGGAGGCTCTTAATTCATCACTACTGTTACAGTTTATCTAACAATTATAGCTGTATCTATTTTTCAACGACTTAGATGGATGCATCTTATTATATATATATTACGTGCTAGCTTGGCCTTGAAATACAGATACATGTGGTTTGGTATGTGTTGTTGATTGCCTGTTCAATTTATATGCTGATCATTTGCGTGATTATATTACAAATTAATAATCTTACTGGGCCATTGATTTCATAAATAATATATTTTTTTTAACCAAAAGATTGTAATATATTAGGGGTTGACATAATTCTAATAAATGCTTATATATTTACGCAGCTCACCCAAAAAAAAAGTTACATATTTACAGTATTTATTAGATGGGAGATATCATTATTTTTTTATGTGTCTTTTACTGTCAATTTAAACTTTAAGAGAGAAATAGTTACCTGATCTATTAGTATCAACCTAAAAGAAAAAATGTTGCCTATGCAAAAATATTCACACAAAGCCAAAAAAAGAAAAAAAAAAATCTTATGATAGAATATATTAAAGACATAATTATTCATGTGACTTTTTTTATAGATTTAAAATTTTAGAAAAAAATATTATTGCTTTTATATTATTCAAATCTCCGGCTGTATAGCAATGCTCTTGACTAGGAAAAAAACTTTTGATAGCTAATTTCATTTTTAAAAAACTACTATGACGTGCATATAAAAAGCTATTATCATATAGCTGTGTATTAATACAAGTTTAAATCATTTTCAATAAAAAAATAATATTTGTATCCCAAAATCAATTAATATGTATTTGTGTATGAATATATGTGTTATTTAACTTATTTTAATATATATTTTATATTTTAATATATATTTTATACTAATAGTTAATTTTAATTTTAAAGTTTAATATACATTTAGTATGATTATTATTGTGAATATATATTTTATATTTTAACATATATATTTTACATATGGCTAATAATGTTAGCTGATTTTTTATTTACACTACTTAATATAATTATTTATTAAATTTATTTTAAAATTTATTTTTTACATTTATCACTTTTAATATCACTGCAACTTCATCCCTTGCCAATTTTACCGCTAGTCACCCACTAGCAACAACTGCTTTTAGTCACTTTAAGATTTAAATTTTAAACAGTAAAATATATTTTTTTTTCTCACGTGAAACAGTAAACTTTAAACATTCTAAACAGCGAGGGTTCAAAATATAATTTTAATATCAAAGGAAAAAATTGAGTAGGGATTTATATGATTATGTTTTGGTTTATTTATAATGAATTTCTGTTTCGATTTGGTCTCTCATCAAATATAAATAAAATATTTTCGTCATTTTTGGCTCGTAGTGAAACAAATATCTCACACCTTTCTTTATCTTATTTTATTTTATGAGAAGTAGGGTTTCCTTTGTCGCAGGCAATTATGTACTACGTACAAAGCATATATAATTTAAGATACAATAATTAATCTAATATTATTATATTAAATTTCATATTGAATGATACGAGCATACAAAATCCAAGAAGAGGCGACGTGAGTAATTTGATGCCATGCAAAACATGACGAATAACGTCTTCTTTGCGTGCATGGGAAGTGTTCCTCCAAGAAGATACACGTGTTAGGCAATCTAACTCAAAACTCTCCTCTAATTCAGGATACTTTAGTGCCATATTAGTTGTAATCAAAATAGTTAGTGTATGTATAAATCAATTTGGATGGGTTGAATATATGTTTTGGTTACTGTAGCAGCAATTCTTTAGTTAACGCCATTTATATTAGTTATTGGTCTATGAAGACAGAGATATAGTTAAAAAAAAAAAAGTAGTTAGTGTATAATTACTTAGTTGTCCAATTTTTTATATGAATTGAACTGATCATCAAATTGATATTTGATAAGGGTAGAAATTTAAAAGTATAAAAGTTTAAATGAGAATCAGCTGAAATTAAATTTAATATAATAAAATAATATACTTTTTAAAAATAACTTTTTATACTTCATTATTTTAACCTAATTAACTGCTAAAATATTAAATCAATTAGACTTATTTACTAGTTTTTAAATTGTTTCTCTAACATCCAATTTTTATATTAAATAAATTAGTCTTTTAAACGATTTTTCCAGTCGAATGGATTGCATCTAGTTTTCATAAAATTATTATAAAACTAATGCCTAGATAACTTTAGAGTTTGAGCATCCATCACCTCATCATTTGAGCTCTGATATAAGAAAAATTTTGTATTTCTTAATAAACCATATGTGGATACTCAACCTTGCAAATTCAACATTCTAAATATTGATCCTCTTGTTAAAAGGAGAGATAATTAGCTTTGGTAGTTTAGGGGGGGTAGAAGGGTAATTAACTTTCTCTTGTTCACTCTCATCACTACTTATTAGAACAGGATTTATATGAAATACATATTATATATCAAGTAGGTAGACTACATTATTATAGGACTAATTGGGTATTCAAAGTAGTAGTATAGGTATATCATTAATTAATTAATAAATAAACTAGAGGATATACTAACCAATAAGCAGGGATGAAATTAAATTATTATTTTTTATCTGTATTTTTCCCTACTAACTACTTTAACATGATCTATTGATTCAAACAAGTCTTCTTCGATTACCTTATTAAAAAGTTAGTGAAAAAATAAATTTTTAAAAAATACATTTTAAAATAGAAATTCAAGGACAACAAGCAAGAACAACGAGTATAAATAGCAAACCCCACCCCCACATTTAATTTGGCAGTAGCAAAGGGTTTCAATTTTTCAAATAGTAATAATAATCAGTTTTTTTTTTTAAATTATTATTATTAGAGAATGGGAAGGTCCCCATGCTGCGATGAGAATGGCCTAAAGAAAGGACCATGGACACCTGAAGAAGATCAAAAGCTAGTCAATCACATTCAGAAACATGGCCATGGAAGTTGGAGAGCTCTTCCCAAGTTAGCAGGTCCTTTAATTTAATTATTTACTCATCTTTAATAATTATTTCTCTATAGCTATATATTTCTTCCTAATTCACATCAATATATAATTCATTTATTTGATTTTATTTGCAGGTCTTAATAGATGCGGGAAAAGCTGTAGGCTAAGGTGGACTAATTATTTAAGGCCAGACATCAAGAGGGGGAAATTCTCTCAAGAAGAGGAGCAAACTATTCTTCATCTACATTCCATTCTTGGAAATAAGTACTTTCATTTTCTCTCCTCTTTCTTTAATGTCTCCTATTCCTTCTTAATATAACTAATAACTAAATAGTTGTTTATTTAAGAAGAATGTAATTATTAATACAGTGTCAGTATACACATGCATTTAATTAGATAGCGTCATATCAACAAAAATAAATACTTTTGTCATTCATGATTAGTTATTAAAATAAATGGATAGGATTGCACAACTGTATATAAAATATTTTACGGTGCATAAAAATTAAACTTATTTATGAAATAAAGGTATTAATTTTGCTTGCTTGAAGCATTTTATTTTGGGTATATAATATTAGAAGTTAATTTTGATGAATAATTTTACATGATTGCATAATGCTTCGTCGTAAGAAGTAATTATCTTTTATATTAATTATTTGAATAGCAATTAAGAAACAAAATATGATTGAATAACTATATAAAATTAAATATTTTACATTGCTGATGCATAAAAATTAAACTTATAGAAAAATAGGTTTTATCATTTTATTCAACATACCCATTAATTATTTGAGTATGACCATTTTTGTTGTGAATATATCCATTTAATTTTTTATTTTGGGTTATATAACGTTTTTTATTTTATTTTATTTTATTTCACTTTACAACTTCCTCTGAAGATGAGAGTATAAGAATATAAGAAATTAATTTTCACAGAAGACCATGTATAATATCAATTTGGGATCCCTGAACTTTGTTTGCATTTTTTTTCCTTCAATAATTATATTATATATATATATAGTTATTTAATTAATATTCCTGACCTGTATATTTTGATATATGGTTGTTGTTGTTGATGTAGATGGTCAGCAATTGCAACTCATCTTCCAGGAAGAACAGACAATGAGATAAAGAATTTCTGGAACACTCATTTAAAGAAAAGGCTAATTCAAATGGGTTTTGATCCAATGACCCATCAGCCAAGAACTGATCTTTTTTCAACTTTGCCATATCTACTAGCTTTGGCCAACAACATCACTGATTTCATGGATCATCAATCATTTGATGAACATTCTCTAAGGCTCCAATTAAAAGCACTTCAATTAGCAAAATTTCAACAACTTAATTACTTACTTCAATCCTCCACCACCACCACTACTACTACTAATAGTTCCTTAAGTAACATTATTAGTACCAACAACTCCTATGACCAAAATAATAATGCCATCACAAATATGGAAGCTTTCAATTTGTTAAATTCAATCCCTAATAATGATAATAATGTCAAAGAAAATAATAACCTAGTTACTTCAGATTCTAGTAATAATTTTCCCCCAGAATTATTGGATAATAATACCACATTATTTGATTCTTCTTGTTCTTCTCAACCACTACACCACCAAGCAAGCAACATGCTATTACCTCATTTATTAGACCCATCACAGCCACAACTCTCTTTGACAAGTTCCCAATCATGTTTAAATAATGATAATTTGTTGCAAGTTATGGGTGAAGGCGATGATCACATTATTTCTCCATGGAACATCATAAAATCGTTATCGTCCTCGTCTTCCTCGTCATCTCCTAGTTCTTCAAATGTTCCACTACTAAATGCAAGCAGCAGCACTACTTCTAGCTATGCTGGAAGTGGAACCTCCTCTTACTGGCCTGAACTCTTTTTTGAAGATCCCATGATGCATGACGAGTTATAGTAATATTTAATTTAGTTCAACAAAAATAAATATTTGCTAAAAAAATCAATTATCAAATCAGTTATCATATTTTTATGTATAAATATATATGTTATTTAAATTATTTTTATTGTGTGTATGTTATATTTTAATATATATTTTATACTAAGCATGCGATTGTTTTTTTTTTCAATTAAAATGGGATATTTTCTTATTATTATATTGTTATGTTAATTATAAGTACTCAATTTGCATAAAGTTCTTACCTCGGATGAATAATGAATTGTATTAGGAAAAGATATAAAAGGTATATTTGGGTTGGTGTGGGAATCAAGGACAAAGGAACCCAGGTTATGAGGATCAGGATTCATAACCGGTTAAAATTGCACACAGATTTTATTAATTTGACTCCATATCAGGTCAAATTTGACAATTAGGGTCATGATAGGAGAAAATTTGTTAGAGAAGCATTTAAAGTTTAAACATTAATAAAACTCTAAAAAAGAAACTAATGGCTATATATGTATAAAATATTATGGTTACCAAATATTTTCCAATGCGTATGTCAATTTTACCTCTATTAATAATTGTTTTTTTGGATTTGTCTCTACCGGGCAAGGGTTCGAGATATATATATATATATATATATATAATGCTACACTTCCCATATTAATATATAAAGAGGAAGATTTATGTCCACGGAGTGTACATGACTAATATTAAGTATTAACTAAAAAATTCAAAGTTTTAGAATTAACCGGATAGAACATGCTGGTTTAATCGTATTAATTATAAATGAAAAATTATAAATGACCAGCAAATTTAATTTAGTATAACCAACAAATATAACTATAAAGATAAATATATAAATAAAAATTACTATATTTAAATTAAGAAATAATTACTGTTTTAGTCTTTATAGTTTTATCCGAAAACTAATGTCGTCCCTAATATTTTTTCTGTTAAAAATGGTACCTAAATTTTTATATTGATTTGAAATCGACTTTTTATTTTTTTATTACAAAAATACCCATGTATTTATTACTTAAATTTTATTATAAATTAAATAAATAAATAATTATAAATAATACACAAATTCAAAGACAATCCCAATCTCAAACCCCTCAATTAGCTCAATCCAAAAATAATTCTAATTCTCGTTATAATAACAAACTAAAATCTAAATCCTCAATTAAATTACATTTAAATTAAACTACATTAATTAATTTGAGTAAAAGAAATTGTTAGCAATCTAGTGAAGAAGAGGGGAGATAGCTTAGGGGAGGAGAAATTGCTGCACAATGAGGTTGGAGTAGTGCCGGCAGCTCGGGATGTCGCCGGCATTCTTAACAACGATGATGCTGGGAGAGAGGGAAGGCGAGCGGCAATGGTGATGGGGTGCAAGCAGTGGCGCCTATGGAACGAAATTGATTTTCAGACAAAACTTTAGGGACAAAAAAAGTAGTTATATGTCCTTTAAGTTGACATCTATAATTAATGTAAATAACATCCGTAATTATATATTTATAACATCTAATAATATTCATTTAATTTGATAGCAATTTATAAATAAAAATAAAAGTCAAAATAGGAAAGTCATGGTTACCTATGGTCAAGAAAACATGGCTACCAAACTTTTCCTGTTTAAAAATATGGGTGCAAAATGTGTATAATATGAATGTAATATTTGAAAATCATGTATGTAAAATATAAAAATTATGGAGGCAAAGTGTGATAATAAAAGTGTAAATTACGGGTGCAAAATCTTTGCTAATTATATGCTGGCCAAAACTAATAAATATTGGTGGTCATGCAGCGTTATTCAATGGATAATGAAATTGATTTAGTTTAATATAAAAATTGATTAACAGGAAACCAGTTAACACTTTGCTTAGAAGATTAAATTATGAGAAAAATACCAATAGATCTTTAACTTATTAAATTGAACAAATATATAAATCTTTATTTGTCCTCACATAATCCCTTCTTAGGCTTTTCTTTTTTTTTTTTTTTTCATATGGATTTAAGAGCCTTTTAACCTTAGACATTATTTTATGAACTCGCATTTTACACACTCACCACAACACCAGTGTCAAGTTTCGAGCCAAAGATACTTATTGCAAGACATAAAAGATCATTTAAATTATAGTCTTGCGTGAATGTTGGTATCCAACCTGGATTCTTGAGTTTTGAGGTACACCTTGTAACCACTAGGCAAAATTAAGCTGTCCTTTTTTTATATTAAAACGGGACATTAAGTCCAAAAAAAAACCTAGATACAAACTAAACAGATAAGGTAGCCTCTCTATCGTCATATCTAAGATGAGTGTAACTTCAGTCTTCAGTAGAAGGAAAATTCCAAAAAAAATTATCAAAAGTTAAGTTAATACTAAGTTTTGCCAGATAACATGCACATCTATCTATCTATTGTCTTCTCTAAAAATAGGTACAAAAACATTTCTCAATTCCTTCTCTTCAAATATTTTTGTCTGAATAGAATGATCTTTTCATATTTTTGGTCATGTCGAGTGGTAGGATTTAAGTTTTTTTTCTTTTGTATGTTTAGCTCTGTGATTGTATCTTTTGAAACTATAACGGAGCCCAATAATTTTTTTATGAAGAGATATGTTTTTGGAAAATGGCCGTGAATCCAAGTCCAAAAACAAAAGAATATGATGAATCTGGATTTCACAAGAATAGATTCCTGGCCAATGCAGCCCAAATGAGGGAACCTTATAAAGAATGTCCACCAATGAATAAAAATCTTGTTAACCAATACCTTGAAGAAAAAAAAATTGGGTTGATGTAATAGTTAACTCACTATAGTCCATTTAAGATAGTGTTGGGAGTTTGAATATCATCTTTTGTATGCAACAACACACCGACTATCGACAAACTTTTAAATGGAGTTTCAATCTATGATAGATTAATCCAGCAGAATCAAAGATACCATAGGAAAAAAACAATGGAACTATTGTATACCTAACAAGAAAAAATAAATATCAAACTACTTATATCACAACAGGGTGTCTACTACGGTGAAGAAAAAAAAAATGAAGAAATAAAAAGAAATTAAATCAAAGGGCCAAAGAAATTAAATCAAAGGACCAAAACAATTGCAAGTTATGTCAAAGTCATATATCCACACTTCAATCTAATAGTTTATAATTCTTTTTTTTTATATTTTTCACTCTTTTTCTCTTCACCAAAAAACTCACAATACAATTAATTTTTTTTTGTCAGCACTTAATCAATTTACGCATTTTTATTAGTTGATGTAAAAATAAATGGCTCAAATATGTTAATATTGGAATATAAATTAAATAATAAAAAAATGTAGTATTAAAAAAAATGTTTCCACAATTCACATTTGACGCCACTTCATCAACATTCAATTGAATAAAATTAAAATGTATGTATATTATCTTGGCTTTCATCCTTTCAATCTCATGAGTCACTCAAAATAGTTATTGTGAATTAAAAAGTATCATAGTTAGTTAGTCACTAATCACTGTATATGTAACCGACCTTATTCTTTGGAGGCTCATGGACCCTTTTCATTATTAAATAAAAAAATTGACATAACACATGATTCGATCAGTTTTTGTTCCTTTATTCTAAAGATTTTTTGTTATTGAAAGCCCTACATCATGATTGCAAAACAATGACTCAATGATTTGATGATTCATACTTCATTTTATTATTATTACGTCGCAATGCAAAGTGTGTAATGAATGGTATGTTAAAAGTTCAAGATGTAATGCTATTTTCTTTCTTATTTGGAAAAAATATTATTATACGTTCTTTGTAAGGGAATAAGCCACCAAAATGAAAGCTAAATTGTACTTAGAAAACACCCTTAATCATTAATTAGTATTTGAGGACTCACAATTAATAATGTGATTATGACATTTGTTGGAAGAATTTTTTTATTTGCGATAATATTTTTTAATATAGCAAATCAATAATTAATTCAGGGCAGGTTTGAGCTTAACGATCTGAGCTCAACTTAAAAAGTAATAAATTCTTATATATAAAAGATAATATTCAAAATTTTCCCATACTTACTTAAATAAATGAGAAAGCTAGCTAATCCCTCGATTAACCCTAATTGGTAATATTTGTTGGAAGGTCACATAAACCTTTTGGGGATGGAAATCTTGTTGAGAGAAAAAGAGTAATCATCGGAAGTTCTAACAAACACTCTTCTCTTAACAAATGCATTGTCACCGTCAAAAAGATGGCTTCGGTCTTCTAAGGATTATTGTTTCTTGGTTCACTAGAATTATATAATTATTATTATTTTTCATTGACAGAAATGTTATATGAGAAAGGGAAACAATAATACCCTAATTAAGTTATATAGACAAAATGGTTGCCTTTGAGCTTGATATATGTGAAGGGTTTGTTGGGACTTGCCACCTGGTAGGGTCATCTTTGTAGCTAATATACAAACAGTATACACCAGTGGCATCGGACCACAATACACGTGAAGCAATTTTCTCAGTCCTATAATAATATAATAATAATATTTGTACATTTATCAGTCTCACAGAAAAACGTATATATACGCATTATGTGTGTATTCTTCTTTTTTTTCTTCCTCTATTTTTCTTCTTTTTCTTCTTCTTTCTCTATATAACAATTTCTTCTTCAACTTTTTATTCTTCTTCTTCCTCCGAACATCCTCCTCCTACTCTGTACAACAATTTTTTCTTCAACATCTTATTCTTTTTCTTCCTCCTTTTCTTTTTTTTTTTCTTTTTCTTCCTCCTAGCTCCTATGTTGCCAATGCCATCGTCATCATCATCTCCTTCTTATACGATATATCGATCGAACCAAAATACATTGATAAAATGAACTGAAATATAATAGAAAATAAACCAAAATATATTTTATCAGCACAAATATCAACATTACATACAAACTGAAAACTGAATCGAAATATATTGGTAAATTAAACCAAATAAATATAACAGCAAAATAAACCGAAATGTATTTCATCGACCAAACATTAACATCAAATGAACTGAAAACTGAACCGAAAATATATTGGTAAATCGAATCAAAATATAATAGAAAAAATACCTAAACATTATTATTCTTCTTCTTCTAACTAAAACTCAAACTTTTCATAAAAAAGAAAAATGATGATGATGTTGACGATGATGACAATGAAGTGAAGAAGAAGAAGAAGAGTGTCTGATGGTGCTGGTGAGAGAGCCACAGAGGTGTGAAAAGAAGAAGAAGGAGAAGGGTGCAAGAAGAAGTAGCAGAAAGAAGAAGATGATAAAACAGAGGCTAGAGAACGCATGAATAAAAAGCTTAATTGGACTTGACTGCTTAAATCACTTCGTCAGTTAGAATTATTTTAATAATAATAACAATAACTTTTTCTTTAAAAATAAATATGTATTGGTATAATAAATACATGATTTAATTTAAAAAAATTGACATTTGGACTATTAATTTATATCAGAAAATATTTTTTATTTTCAAAATATATCATAAATATTTAATTTTTGCAATCATATTAGGTGTGTATAAAAGTTTAACAGCTAAATTAGTCTTTTTTTTTTATACTTACACCACTCACAAGATTCACAAAGAGAGGTGACGGAAAAACAAAAAATAAGAAAATAACACAACTATAAATTCCCAAAACATAGATAAAAGACTGCTGACACCTAGGCCTTCTAAGATACACCATTATCTTCACTAAAATTAATTAATTCTCCTCATATTTTTCACTTTTCAGCTCTCTCCTGATTTCATAACTAGCACACCCACATTCTAACTCCTGTTCTCAAATACAACCTATATCAGCCAGCTGTCTTTCACTATTCAAAATTCTAACGTTTACTCTGTTCACTCCATTATTAGAATCTTCGATCCAAATTCTATGTACCACCTGAACAGTTGTCGGAATGTGCTGCCTCCCAACAAATTAATCCAGCAAAGCAAAATATAAACTTCTCACATAGTAACTAACAACCTAATGTTTCCTTTTCCTTCCAAACCCCTAACATTCTTCTATGCAAATTTCATCTATAATTAACACACCTGATTTAAGTATTTTATCGCTGCTTGCAGAACATATTTTTTGGGTCCTCACTTTTTTCTTCCCTTGATTACCATCTATCCCACCAATTCTGCTCCTCGATTTCACCTTAGTCTTCGTGAGTGCACTAAGCACCACATCTTCATCGCAGTCATCAAACTTCATGCCACCCTCTTCGCATGTCTCCTTTGTAGCTAGCGCTTCCCCTCTCTCAAAAGAATCCACTTGTTGGATTTCATCTTCAACTCCATTAATAGGGCAGGTGTTTATTTCATGCCTTTCATGATGTGTATGTGTTCCTTCGTCCACTAGGTCCATCTCATTTTTTTTTTCAATTCCCCTTCCTTTTGGATCCATGCACATGTAGTTCAGGTGAGTAGGGTCCAAATCTAGGAGGGAAAGGGCAGCTGCTGCTTGAGTCCTCCTGGTTATTTGGACTATTCCCGATATCATCAACTTAAGTGTTTTGTTGCCCACCTCTATCCATCTTATCAATTTTTCTATCCACATTACTTAGATCACAAACTCCACCTACTCCTTTATCTTCCAAATTCAATTCAAGTTCATTACTTCCCTCCTGTGTTGCACTAACTTCTTTTGGCTCCAACCCGTCAATATTCCCTTCGTCCTCTTCGCAAACGGCAGTTTGTAGTATTTGGAAGCAATTCTCTCTCTACCTCTATCATTATCGGCAGCAGCGACAGTGCATGATCCACACTAATCTCTTCTATACTCATTTTAGAATCACCAAAGTCATCAACCCCATTCACTTACGCTTCAGGATGTGCTTGTATACTATAGACACCCCTTTCAAATTCTCTTGCATATATTTCAAATTATATATCCTTCACTTTTAACGTCAGCCATTCTTGTATTGGTTCCAATTAACGAGTAGTAATTTTTTGTAACAAAATCCTCCATCACAAACTTTCCTATATCTTGCCGATCTTCTCAAATGCAGCTATTGACCATAGGTGAATAGGAAACCTCGATAGTTCTATCCATACACGGCGAGAATGGCTCCATAACAACTCCAAATGATTTCTTACATCATC
>JASCZI010242362.1:17594-30029 GCA_036250425.1 Stylosanthes scabra | reverse complement strand
ACTGTTCACTAGCCGTGGGAATAGTAATTTACTATTTACTGCCGTAAAAAAAACGTATTTTTACATTTTACTGGCCGTAAAAACGTATTTTTACTGTTCACAAAAAGCATATATATATATCAATCTGAAGCTCCGGACGTTAGCTTTCTAACGCAACAAGAACCACATCGTTTGGACCTCTGTAGCTCAAGTTATCATCACTTTGGTGCACAAAGGTCAAGTTTGACAGCATGCACTAAGCTTTAAAACAGCTAACAAGTTATAAAACTTTTACGGCTATAGTTTTCGTAAAACCTTTTCTTTAAAAAACATTTTCTTGTGTGTGTGAGAGAGAGATAATAAACTTTGGTTCTTGACAAGAATTTTTACCTAAGTCCTAGACTCTAAAAGGTCTTCATTCTTGCGGACTTCGTTTTCTCGTCGTTGTTGTTGTTTGCTTTCAAGTGAATCCTCAAACTTTTGGTGGTTGTTTATCAACTCCACAATGGTTGTCATTCATCAAAACCTAATCATAAAAACCTTGCATGCATATTGTAACATGGTTTACACCTAAAACAGTCCAAAATCATGACATAGTTGAAACATCGAAAGATGTCATGGTACCTGAAGATTGCCAAAATGATGAGATTTCAATAAACTATGTCTTCACAGGTGAAAGATTTATCCGAAATGAAATAATTATCGATAATATATTTGCATATAATGTAGCACTGAATGCTATGAACGAGGATCCTGAACCTAAAACCGTCGAAGAATGTCGGCGGAGGGATGATTGGCCAAAATGGAAAGGTGCCATGCAAAATGAATTAGACTCACTAGCAAAACGTGAAGTCTTTGGACCTGTAGTCCAAACACCTGAAGGTGTGAAACCCATTGGATATAAGTGGTTGTTCGTGAGAAAGCGAAATAAAAATAATAAAATTACACGGTACAAAGCCCGACTTGTAGCACAAGGTTTCTCACAAAGGCCAGGCATAGATTATGAGGAAACATATTCTCCCGTAGTTGATGCAATTACCTTGAGGTATTTGATTGGCTTATCTGCATATCATAAGCTAAATATGCATATAATGGATGTGGTTACGACCTATTTATATGGATCATTAGATCATGATATCTATATGAAAATTCCTGAAGGATTGAAGAGATCTGAGACATCCAAGGAAAATTCTCAAGGTTTACTCTCAGTTAAATTGCAAAGATCTTTATATGGTCTAAAACAATCCGGACGGATGTGATGCAATCGTCTTGCAGAGTATTTGACGAAAAATGGGTTTAAAAATAATGATATTTGCCCATGCATTTTTATAAAGAAATCTGGTTCTGGGTTCGTTATAATTGCTGTGTATGTTGATGATTTAAATATCATTGGATCTACTGAAGAGATCTTGAAAATTGTTGATACTCTAAAAGAAGAGTTTGAGATGAAAGATCTCGGCAAAATTAGATTTTGTCTTGGCTTACAGATTGAGCATGTAACTAAAGGGATATTTATTCATCAAAAGACTTATACAGAGAAAATCCTAAAAAGATTTAACATGAATGAATCACATCCACTAAGTACCCCAATGATCGTTAGATCACTAGATGTGAAGAATGATCCATTCCGACCTAAAGAAGAGAATGAAGAAGCACTTGGTCCTGGAGTACCATATCTCAGTGCCATAGGAGCATTAATGTATCTTGCTAATAATACAGGTTCCGATATAGCATTTGCTATAAACTTATTAGCAAGATATAGTTTATCCCCAACCAAAAGACATTGGAATGGGATAAAACATGTGCTTCGATATCTTCATGGAACCATTGATATGGGATTGTTTTATCCTTATTGATCAAAGTCACAATTGGTTGGCTATGCGGATGCAGGATACATGTCCCATCCCCATAAAGGTAGATCCCAAACAGGATATGTGTTCACATTTGGAGACACAGCTATTTCATGGAGATCTACAAAGCAGACTATAGCCGCAACATCTTCCAATCATGCTGAAATTCTTGCAATACATGAAGCGAGTTGCGAGTGCTTTTGGCTCAGAAATTTGATTGGATATATTCAATCATCATGTGGGTTGTCAGACAAAAGGATAGCTCCGACAATTTTATATGAAGATAATGCGGCATGCATTGCTCAGCTAAAGGAAGGATACATCAAAGGAGATAGGACTAAACATATTTCTCCTAAGTTCTTCTTTACACATGACCTTCAGAATCAAGGGACGATTGATGTTCAGCAAATCCGCTCAAGTGATAATATGACGGACTTATTTACAAAATCGCTTCCCACATCTTTCTTTGAAAAACTGGTACATAAAATCAGAATGCGACGATTTCGAGATCTCAAGTGATGCTGTCAACAGGGGGAGATTGTACTCTTTTTCCTTGATCAGATTTTTATCCTACAGGGTTTTTGTTGACAATGTTTTTTTTAACGAGGCAGTTATTATGACAAAAGATATTGTACTCTTTTTCCCTTAGTCGAGTTTTTATCTCATTGGATTTTTCTCGACGAGGTTTTTAATGAGGCATATTCTTAAATGACATCAAAGGAGGAGTGTTATAAGACAACACATGGTGGATGTCATAAGCATTATTATGGATGTCATAATCATTGGAAATGCTTTTCACTTTTGCTGAAGTGGTCTAATTATTCCCTCCATATATATATTAATTTATTGTTATTAATGATAAACCACATGTATAAATATGGAGCTCATATACATCAACTAGGTGACCAAAAATTCATTCAGCAAACTTAGTTTGTAATATGTTGTACTTATGTGCTTTCATACATAATTTATGTATGTGATATTATCATATTGAGAGTGTGATATAAAACCCTTTTATTATCTCATCATACAAATTCCTATCAATATTCATCTAGTATCATCAATATTTTATAACAATTCTTAGCTTTTTCTTGTTTTCTGGTTTCTTATACATATTTTCACAAATTTCTAAAAGATATATATCAGACTACCATATACGATGGTTTAATATGCAGTTCCGTTTCTATTAATCCACGAATGTTTTGTATTTATATGTATCAATGCAAATATTAATCAATCAACGTGCAAGATTAATTAAGATGACAAAATTTTTAATCTCATGATTAATGGCTTTAGTAATAATAATTTAAACGAAAGAGAACAATTTAAGGATCTTAATTTTTTATATATATAGAATTATAGGTTAGTTTGAAAGCTAAAGAAAAGTTATCGTAAAATTTGAACTTCTAGAATAAGTTATTAAAAAGGATTAAAAGCAAAGGCTAACACGAATTATCAGATTTTGGGCTTTTATTTTGTGTTTTCTAAAATTTGAATTATTAATATAAAATATAATAAATGAAGAGTTAATAGTTATTTAACACACATGGACAAAAATTACAATACCCTTTACTTAATAAATCAGTGATTAAAGATGAGTTAAAAGTGAAAAGAAAAGGAAAGAATTAATCATGAATGTTAAACCAAAGAAGAAGAAGAAAATGGCAATGACATCGTAGGGCACGTTTCAAGCAATTCAAAGCAAGTTTTTAAGTATCAAATTGGAATATCAGAAGTTGACTCTTTATATATATGGTCAATCTTTCCATCCCACCATACCAATTGCGTTGCCACTATTATTGTATTAGCTTGTTTTGTTCATTTTACGTATGCACTATGATCGAAATATTATAATAAAAATTTCAAGTATATCGATATACTGTGTATTGATAATTTATAATCGTTGATTTTGATTTATATATTTTTATATTTTTTAATTTAAATTCAACGATAAAAGATTACCGAGATACCAATATACAGGTATATTTAAAATTTTTCCAATATTATAAGCACTTATGGGATGTATTTATTACGTATGCCACTACAGTAGAGGTTCAAGTTTTTTTTATTGGATATAATGGAAATGTGCAACTTTTTAATTCTTTTCAATTAAATTAACGAATTAATATTTTCCCTTTTATTAGTTCATTAAACTTAGCTTAATTAGATTTTCTGTGAGTATTTAACTATACGAGCAATAAGATTTTGAAAAAATCATCACCACAAAAGTTAACTCATGTGGTGGAAGAGCCAAAAGCCTTATAGGACTTTTTTTAGGTGTTGGACTTCAATATGAGACTCTGTAGCATAACATTCCCTTTAAGAGCCGATGACCGAATGGTTCCACTCAACGACACTTTACTCGATCTTTTTGTCGGTCATAACCCTTCGTAGGTTGTCTTTTATGGCGTTTTCGACGGCTTCACTCTACGACACTTTACTCAACCTTTTACCGATCAGAATTCTCCATAGGAGACCCTTTTCTATTAGCCAACTCTCAACAAAAGCATAATTGTTACGAGTAAAATCTTTGAAGAATCATCAACACAAAAACTAATTCATATAATGAGAGAAGGTCTTATAAGACTCTTTTTCAAATGTTGGCCCCCGACATGGGACTCGTAACACATAATTTGGTTCCTTGTGGAAATTTTTTTTTCCAATTTGTACAATTACATCTAATACTTCTTATATAGAGTATTGAAATGGACAGGCGATCAAGAAAAAAAAGAAGAAAAGCATAAAAAGGAGGTTTATTCTATACAATCTAATTTGGAGTTTGAATAATGACAATATAATAGAAAAGTCGAGTGACATATTATGGTATAATACTATAGTTCTTAATTATTAAAAAATAAGTTTAAAAGAAGTACTACATCAATACATTATTAATCAAAGGTGTTAAAACTGTTTTTTTTTTTTCACCCAAATATTACTTTATTTATAGTTGTTCTTTTCTTGTGACTATGTTTTCCAGCCGCCCAACTTGATTGAATTTGGCACTACATATGATATAACTGACCCAGCTAATGAGTTCAATTCATATAGGCAAAATAATAAACATGATGTACGAAGAACTAAAAATAAACTACGGGATTATTAGTTACCTTATTTCAAGAGGGAAATTTTAATTGATAAAATGAAAAACATATATAGAATGCATTTTTGTAGAGCTTTTCGATTCTGGATTAGATAAATTCAAAACGTTTGATCATTTTGATAGTCTTACCAAAAAAAAATTATAAAATTTCACTAAATTAATACTAAAAAAGGTTCAAATAGAAGTTTGAATTTCATATTAAAAAGACCAAAAAAATTTTTTTATCATGAATATATGAATATGAACATTAGTAACAAGAAAAAAAAATTAAAAATCAATAATTCAATATCAAAGCTGATACGAAATGTTATATATATTACACGATCATTTAACTAAAACTGCAATGCTCAAATGATAGTGTAATGATTACTAATAAAAATCCTACATTATCTTATCGGATGTCTCGGTTCAAACATCGGAAGCAGCACGTATGTAGAAGAAGAGAATGTGATCACGTCAAATTCATCAAAAAGAACATTTGATAAGATGTAAAAAATTAATCTGGATCTACCGAGTATAAAATATCCGACAACAAAAAATCCTACATTATGAAATTGTCATTTAATTCAACTTTAATCATTTTAACTTAATAATGATTAATTAATATTGGTCTAATATAATTAATTATGTGATTGTATGCAAGGTATCAAACTCGTGAGTTTAAGTAAATTGTTAGTCGATTTAAACTCGACTCGCGAATTAACTCGTAAACTCGCTATTATATAAAAATAAAAATATATCATATATAATCTTAAATTTAGACATTTAAAATTAAAATTTTCAATTTTAAAGCACATAATAAGCTAAACTAGTGGTATATATTATGAGAGCATAAATATTTCAATACATTCAAATGACAATTATCATTTATGAAATAAATACAATAACATAGAACACACAAGATAAAAATTAAGTTCAAAGAAGAGTAAGTGTGAGTAAATCAATAATTTTATAACTCTAAACTCATTGACTCATTGACTCGTTGACTCACAAGTAAAAATTTACACGAGTTCAATCAAGTTTAGTGTCGAATTGATTCGATTTCATTACTTAAACTCATAAAAATTTAAGAGTTAAAATTAGAGTTTCCCAGCTATGATTGTATTACTTAAGGTCGAAGAGGCTAGAACAATGTAATCTAATAAGATGAACCAAAAAAAAAAAAAAAAGAGAAAAAGGCTAGAACAATGTAATCTAATAAGATGAACCAAAAAAAAAAAGAGAGAAAAAAAAATTCCGTTGCCGGGACTTGAACCCGGGTCTCTCGGGTGAGAGCCGAGTATCCTAACCACCTAGACTACAACGGATTCGTGATCTTAATAATATCCTGTTTCTAACTATTCATTGGCTTTAAAAATTATTGCCTTTTTTGTTTTCTATTCAGTGACTCAGTGTGTTTGATTTTAGAATTAGAAATAAAATATAAAAACACCACCAAATAAATCTTACACAACCATTTACGATAACCAATTTCTAATAGAAGAAAGATTTTTGTCTTCATGATTTAGACAAAAAGAAGAAATAGAATCTAGATTAACAGTCTATAAATCTACCAGCTTAGATGTTTTGTTTGTGAAGTTGTTACCATGTTTAACAAATAACTAAATCCAACAAAAATGTAATGTTTTTGATAAACCCAGAAAGAGAGAAAGAAAGCTATCTACAACGGCTAAGAATTCTTATTGCCATGGTAAAGCTATAATGAATCAATGAATGATGTTTTAACAGTTCAACACCCTATGTCCAGCAGCAAAGTCAGGTACCAATTCAATTTCTATGCCATACTTCATACCAGAGAGAAAATCATGGAATTACTCTTCAGACCATTCCCCTTCTGCCCTCCATCCATTCCCATCCAGAACTCTAACTCGCAAACACACCCTTTAAGAACTCTCCTGATCCGACGAGCGCTGGGGACTTTTTACTGAAAGCATAATATAGCATAAGCCAGTATCTTTAGATCTTCGAACAGAATGTAGTGAAAAAAAAAAAATGATAATGGAAACGATTGAAAAACGAATTACCAGGGGTTAGAATCTTTATGCATTTTGTGACAGATGGCATTGTATTCAAACAATCATCAGAGCCTGCAAGAGTGAAAGGTTCTCAGTAAATTGAAGTTTAGATCAGATACTGTGAAGATACAAACTGGGTTTTTCATTACCATGTACATTCATTTCTTCCTTAGATACAACTTCTCCCACCTTTGATATTTCAGTTTCAGATATCACTTGATTACCCTTGCATTCTTGAGATGACCTGTTTAAATAATGATAAAAGTCATATAATCATATTAAAGCACTGGATTAAAGATACTTCCGTTTCAAGTAACTGTCAATTTGGGCAAAATGGTACTTATTTTTTCATGCAGCACTTTGTTCAAATTGACAATTATTTCGAAACAAAAGGACTAATAAAGAGAGACTTGCTGCATTAAAAAGAAATACTACCCTGAAGGATTATCCTTAGGACTCATTGATGCTGGACTGTAAGAAAAATCAATGCCTTCAAGATCATTTAACATCTCAGTGAATGAAAAGTCCGTTCCCAAGGCATCTATGTCGATGTCAAACAAATCAACATCCTTTGTTGAATTGGATGTAGGAAGTTCAGAACCAGAGGCACCAAAGTCCAACCTGCTTCTTACATGATCCCTCTGGTTACTTGCCTTGTCTGAAGTACCTGTTTTGGCAGGAGAAATGCATTGAGTACTCTCTATATAAGCCATCTGTTTTGTAGGGCTAACCATAACTCTCTTGGTTGATATTACAGTGTAACATGTGGGTGCATCCTCCTCACTGCAATTCAAAGCCGGGGAAATATCAGGAGGGGATATATGTGTATCACTGTGAGAGGAAGTTGTTATGATAGGAGTCTTTGGAGCTGGTGAAGTGGTGGTGGGAACAGAAACTGAAGGCTGATTAAACAAGCATTTCGAGACAGTGGATAGTTGAGCTTGCGATTCGCTCAGCATGCTGTTCCTAGTTGATGAATGATGTGTAGAAGGCTGAGAAGCTACTTGGTTAGTGATAGCAGTATCTGATTGTGGCAGTGTGTTTTGACCTGGCACTGAGGACTTATGACGGATCAGTAGATACTTATTCAGATTAAAAAACAAAAGAGATCAAGGATAATACTATACCTTGGAAAAGAATTCTCCGGTTGGATGATTTTCCACGAGATTTCTTAGCAGAAGAAGACAAATCCGTGGATATTATACCTTTTCTCTTCCTATCAGATAGATTCATCACTTGCGTGGAGAAGCTTGCAGACTCTGCATTGGTGTTGATAGGCTGAGGAAGTGAATGTACATTTGATGCATTTTGCATAGTAGTAGACGCACCTAATTAGAACCAAGTCCCAAAGAAACATCAATACATAATTTCACACCTTATAACACGTTTAAAGGCCAAAATACCTCTGAAAGTGAAATCTAATCCTAAAAGGTGCTTTCAACACATTAGAGAGTAGAAACGATCAATAACCATTCTTAGCTTAGTCATGTCAAATAGTAGTAAATTGTGACCAAGTCTAATGTGAAGGGAAACGCCAGTTACTGATTACAACCATAGTTCTTCATTCTCCTTTATGATAGATGTATCTAGAAAGTAGAAACCATTATTAACAACATAGAATAGATACTCCAATGTGAAATTCTAGTCATGCATATATTTTTACTACTTGATTAGAGTATTAGACCTAACTATCACTGAGAATTTGAAGTTTTAAACATATTCAATTTTTCATATCTTGTGAATTTTCACAATGGAAATTCTATCCTCTTTAAGAAAAGATAGATAAATAAATAAACAATAAACCCTAAACTGAAGCTACCAGCCCCAAATTGCTTGCAACAACCCCAAGATATTTAATTGTTCAAGTTTCTATAATAAATTGCACCAAGGTTTCTCAACTTGAACCCGAAACTATCATAAATTAGAACTATAACATTCAGTTATCACCAGAGTTCATCAATTGATTGATCAAGAACATAGGCCTCTACCTGGAGGAGTAGTTCCGTTACTAATTTTCTGAGGAGCTAAGGCAGCAACAACAACTGAATTCAAATTCTGCGGGGGGGCATTAGCATGGTAAGCGTTCATGGCATTCTGTATACCATTCAACAGCATCTGAACACGATTCTTCTCGTGCTCGACCAGCGCCCTCTCCTGTTCCATCATCACCTTCTGCTCCTTCAAGCATATATACTCATCCAGCATCTCTCCCAAACTCAACAAACTCTTCGGTGCCTAACCAAGAAGGATTTAATTTGTATTCAATCTCATTCAGTCTAAAATGGATCCACACACACTCGGTACTAGAAAGTAAAGACAGTTAGAAAAACGAGTTTATAATATACAAGAACTAACTAACAGAGTTAAGTAACTAATTTTGATGAATTGAGTGAAATGACCTCGTGAATTGGGGAATTGGTGATGAGGGAAGAGGCTTCGTTTCGGAAGGAGGTTCGCGTTTCGGAGAAGTTGTTATCGCAGAGGTACCTGTCGACGATGAAGGCGATCTGGATCGGAGTCACCTTCCCCTTCCCCAACGACTCTGGTCTTCTCGGCTTCGAACTTGGTTGCTTTCCCATCGTAATTTTTCTGATTAACAAAGAAGAGGAAGAAAAAGAAGTTTGATGAGTAATAAGAGTTTCTCATCTCAGATGGAGTGCGTTTTGGAGGGGAAGCTGCGCGGGACTTGGTTTTTTCAAAAAAGTTTTCGGTCTTTTAGGCTTTTAGCGCTAAACGTCATACTAAAAAATTGTTTATTTAATACTATGAATAATTTAAAATATTTAATATTTTAATGAGTTTAATTTTTGGGCGGATAAAATTTTACACTATTATTCAATATTCAACTAGGTGATCAGCATATTTCACACAAAGAATTAGTTGCTACTATCTAGTAAAAATTTTTTACAATAGAAATTAAAATCTATTTTAAATTTTTAATAATGAATTATGAAAAATAATTTTATTATGTGTATTAGTAGAAATAAATTGTTAATTTTAAACATAATCTCAATAGAAAGAGAATTTTTTGAGAAGAAATATAATAATAAGAAAAAGGATAACAGATTGTTAATGCAGAGTAGGCAGCAATCCTTACTGGTAAGAAAGATGAGAGGTATCGCCATTCACCCCCTTCCTCTTTCTCTTCCATTTCCATGGAAACCCACTTCCTCCTCCTTCACTCTCCACCACCCTAAAACCCCCTTCAACATCTCAATCCACGCTTCTTCATCGCCCACTCCTTCTCCTACTTCTCCTTCTCCTACTCCTTCTTCTTCTTCTCCCACGCAAGAGCTCCTCACAGCAAGAGAGAGAAGGCGCCTGAGGAATTCTCGAAGGGAGAGCAACGCCTACAACTGGAAGGAAGAGGTGGAAGAGAAATTCATCAAGAAGAAGAAGAAGGAGAAGAAGTCTTGGACCGAGCAGCTCAACCTCGATAACCTCGCTGATTTAGGTCCCCAGTGGTGGGTCCTTCGAGTTTCTCGCGTTAAAGCTTACTACAGTGCTGACCTTCTAGCTCGCTCCATCGCTAGAAACTTCCCTGACAAAGAATTCAAGGTTCTTTCTCTTTTTCCTTCATGATTATTATACTAGTATTTTTGTTAATTTCTTCTTGTGTTTTAGCTTTCTGTGGAATATTTGTTTTTGGTTTTTAGGGTTGTGAATTGCGTAGAGAATTTCAGCTGCATTGGGTGATAGGTGTATAGGAAATTAGGAATGGGTTAACTTGGATTAATTTCTATGAAATTTGATTATTAGTTTGTTTGAATGGGTGGATAAATTAAGCAAGATAGTTAGTATACGGATTCAAGAGAAAATTGGGATAGTTAGCACCTATTGCAGATAAGATGATAAGATATTAGGGCTACCTACGGAGGGTTCTAACCGGCAAAAGGACCGAGTGAAGTGCCATAGAGTGGAGCCGTCGGGACGCTGGAAAGGGCTACCTATGGAGGGTTTTGATCTGATCGGCAAAAAGGCCGAGCTAAGTGCCGCTGAGTGAAGTGCCGTAGAGTGGAGCTGTTGGGTCGCCGGCTCTTAAAGGGGATGCTATGTTACGAGTTCCACATCGGGAGGCTAACACCTGAAAAAGAGCCCTATAAGGCCTTGGGCTCTCCCATCACATGAGCTAGCTTTTGTGGTGATGGTTCTCCCAAGGTCTTGTTACTCGTAACATCGTGTTTCGAAGAACACACTAAATTTATGGTGATTTTATAGTAAGAGGAAGAGACCAAGAAAAATTATAAGTGAACCTATTGGAAACAAATCTGATATTATGGTATGTTTGTAGGTATTGTTTACCACTGGACACTGTGGTATGGTCTTGTTCGTCATTCATTATTCGAAAAGATTCATTGAAGTTTAGAAAGTGCATGATGAATTGTTATTAGTGATTATTTTTACTCACATTATCAATTAGTTATTGTGTACCTGCCTTAGCTTACTTTGTGTTCTGAATAATTAATATTCAAACTAGATTCATGGAGATATAGAACAGCATATAAGTTATCATGCTTGCATATCCACCATTTGAGTCTCCAACAATTATTCCAGAATGATCAAATTATATCAGGTCTTGTTTCCACATTTCTAGTCATTTTAGATACTATTCTAAAATATTTGATTTTCCGTTATTTAAATCGCGTATCTCCATCACTTGTCGTGATTTTTCATAGCTTACTTTGTGTTCTGAATAATTAATATTCAAAATCCTTTTGACTTGTGATAGCCATTTTTCTTCATTTGAATATGTGATATTTTACACAAATACATGCATTTTTGGAAATCCTTTTGCTGCAGTAGTAGAATCAGTTGCCCTCTCCCCATAATTCAATTCTTGCCTCTAGAATTGATTTCTAGAGAAATGAAAGTCTTTTACTTTCTATCAAAATGACTTTTAGAGAAACTATCATGCATCAAAATTGATACTATGAAACCAGAACCTGTCAACACATAATTTGAATAGATAAGCCTGACACTGACATACATTTATTAATTCAGGGATGATATCATTTAGATTAACTTAGTTCATGTAGAAGTTTCTTGTTAATTTAAAAGAAGGAGAAGGTTTAGTGCTAGTGTCAATAAATTTTTGGCTAATTGATTGTAACCGAAAGTTCTTGTTAATTTGTTATTATTTTGGGTTGGGTGGAATTCTTGTACAGTTTAAATGCTAAACAATATTGCATTTGGGGTGAGGGATGCCTCACACTTATATACTTTCAAGAGTCCATATCCTTGAGCGATGTGAGACTTATAATACTAATTGATGAAAGGGAAAGACAATTTATATGTGTGTGTGTGTGTGTGTGATTTTTCATATGATACTTTTTGCATCTCAGGATGGTATAATGTTTGGTTTCAGGTATACATTCCATCTGTCAACGAGAAGAAGAGGTTGAAGAATGGTTCCCTGTCAGAAAAACCAAAACCCCTGTTCCCAGGATGCATTTTTTTGCGATGTGTACTGAACAAGGAGTTGCATGACTTT
>JASCZI010242362.1:0-12318 GCA_036250425.1 Stylosanthes scabra | reverse complement strand
GAGCGGGTGTCTGCCGCTGGTGTTATCATGGATATACCAGAGATTTCCACGCTTCTGTCCACCCGGCAGAAGCGTCATGGTTTTCCCTCTTGTTTCACGGTATGTTATTATTCGTGCCTTATTCGTGATGAACTAAATTCATTATCGTTGGAGTAACTAATGCTTTCTTATTGCGAATCAACTGCAGGCTGAATGGACTGGCACTGACCACTCGAGACACCCACGCCCGACGGCAACTGGAATTCTGAAACGAGTTAGATCGGGTCGGCGTGGATGATGTACGTATTCCCGAACTTGTCGATGATTTGGGTACGTTGTTTTAATTTGAATCATGAGTGTAACTTTTATTTGTGTGGTGGTTTTTGTTCGTGTGGACCCCGTACATGGCACCTCCATGGCGCGCCATCGAGCCTGCCTGGGTAAACGAGGCGGGCGAGATCCAGACATGGCTTACGACAGTACCGATTGTTCTTTTTTATGTACGTCAGGTTTCATCACGCCGATCGAGTGTAGAGGCAGTTTGGGGGTGAGCAGCCCGTTCCCATGGCCCCTGTGAACCTGGATGGGTTCCTCGGCGCAACAGCCAGAGGCGACGACAAACAGTGGCCCGATGAGCTTGCATACTGGTATGGCTTCTGTCGCAACCGGTTGTCCCGAGATCATCAGATTAAGATCGTGCCCACCCGGCACCCAGGTTGGCCCAGTAGGGAATACACTGACTGGTGGGCGGTTGCCTGTCGCCAGCGGTTCCTGACCCAGGATCGCCTGCTGCAAGATCCCCGAGGATTTCAGTTGCCGGGCGATGTGCCCCCAGCTGCATCGCAGGCGAGAGATCCGATCTTGCTACCCCGCGATGCCCCAGCCCGCGGACGCCGGGCGCGGATGCAGCGCCCTGATATCCGGCGGAGGGGTGAGGGGGCAGCCAGAAGTGGGCGGGCGGATTCGCAGTCGAGCGGGACGATGAGGACGAGGAGGTGGAGTACGCTCGACAGGAGGACATTCCAGAGGGGGGTCGGGACCAGGATCCTGGGGGAGATGGCCCCAGTACGCATGACACGGACCTCGACTTCTTCTCAGGTGCGGATATTGAGCTGGCTCAGTTCATGGAGTACGGCGGGGGCTCCGGGTCAGGATCCTGGTCGCAACCCGGGGACGGGGTGCCGCCGTCGCATCGTTACGGGCCGCCGAGTGACATGTACGAGTTGTTCTCGTGCGGGGAGCAGACCATGGAGCAGATCGCACACGGTTATGTGGCGGCTCGGGCCGCCGATGATGCGGTTTATCGGCCGAGCCCCCCCTGCAGCCTCACCCTGACCATTCCCAGCCGTGTTAGAGGTTTCAATACTACCAGCCCTCCCCACAGTCGTTCCTGCACACCTCACCGCAGCAGCAATATCAGCTGCCCTCGCCCCATTGCCAGACGTACTAACAGCCTTCACCGCAGCCGTCGTATCCTTCGCCTTCATGGGCTCAACCACATTACCAGTCCACCGTCAGCTATCACTCACCATCCCCGCAGCCCAGCACGACGATCAGCCAACCCAGGTTGTCAGCCCGCGGGCACAGCGACCTCAGAGGGATCGCCGTCCGCGCACCTGCGGCACATCATCCCATCTCCACCATCGGCCGGGTCACGAGGGCGACCGGGATTAGGTAGTTGGTCATGTTTTAGATAGTTTTTTCGTTTACGTGTCATGCATCTCCAAAACTCTATGGACGGTCAGATAAGATGTAAACAGATATTCTTTCAGTTTCTATGTATTTGCGGTTCAAAGGTGGGACTAAAATTCATTATGTATTGATATGTTCGTTGTATTTGTTGGATTGTTGTTTAACTTTGGTTGTATTTGTTATACTGTTGTTTACCTTTGAATTTCATTATGTTATGCAGATTGCCCCCCATTTGTTTATTGCTGTTAATTTTCCAAACGATAACATCATTAAGCATATACGCTTATTCATTACAAGAACGACAACAACAAAACTTTAAAAAATACAAAAGTACAAAACACATACATCACGACACAACTAGTTCGGCACGCTGAACCCTATCGTGCCCGATGCACTGCAAGGTCACTGGTCTCCATGGGGTGCGTTTGGACACCCACGTTTGGTGTGCCCCACCTGTCGGCACAAACTGCATCTCTTCTCGGCGCGCTCAACCAAGTCCATCTCGTTCCGGGTGCGGGTGGAGATAGGACGACCCCTCTTCTTGCGTCGCATGCCCGGGTTCGGCCGTATTGTGGGGCCATTCCACTTAGGCCACAGGCTCTCGTCAGGGATGGGCGGGAACTCTGCCCGGTAAACACTAAACACGAAGTGCATGCTGTATATGGGGTCCACAAACTGCCCCCATTCGATGCTCGCGGCGGCGCAGCTGGCCAGGGCGTGTCGGCATGGGTAGTGCAGCGACTAGAATTCCCCACAGTCACAGGTGCCTTGCCTGAGCCGGACACGGAATGAGCATCCGAACGAGCCACTCAGTTCCTCGAGCTCCTCGACGCTGAACACGAAACCCATCCGATCACAACGAGTAACGCGCATCTTGCACAGGTCATCGCGGCTCCTTTCTATTGCAGCAAGCAATGTCTGTGAAAACCTCATACCGGCATTCATCTGTGCCTCCGACTCCCTCCCTTTTCTGACAACTAACTGCTGGAGTCGGTCATAAGTAGCTCAGATGATCGCCGCGACTGGAAGCCGACGAGTCCCCTTCAGCACGGCGTTGATGCACTCAGAAAGGTTCGTCGTCATGTGGCCCCAACGGCGGCCCTCGTCGACATGCTTCATCCACAATTCCTTGCGGAAAGACAAGGCTCACGCATGCATGCCCGCTGAATGCGCCTCCAGGCATTGCAGGTAATGATCCGCAGCCTTCAACGATGCACTGTAGGCAGCGTTGGTCATCAGGTCTTTCCCTCGAGTATTTCCGAAACTCGCTATGAAGTTCTGCCCCATGCGTCGGATGCAGTAGGAATGGTGCGCACTAGCGGGAGCCCACCCGTTCCTCGCGTCATTCAGTGCGGCTCTGATCGCATTGGACCTGTCGGAAATGACCATCAGACCATGTTGGGGAGTGACATGTCTTCTCAGGTTCGACAAGAAGAACGACCACGCCTCAGTCGTCTCAGACTCAACAAGTGCAAACGCAATCGGCAGAATGTTGTCGTTCCCGTCTTGCGCCACCGCGATCAACAGAACCCCTCCATATTTCCCGTACAGGTGGGTCCCGTATATAGAAATGAAATTCTTGCAGTACTTGAAGGCTTCAATGCACGGGGAAAACGACCAGAAGACTTTGTCGAACTGTCGGGATCCATGATCCATCCGGTTACCGTCGTAATACGGCACCGTTTCGAAGTCCGTAACCGTGCCCGGCAGGAACATCTGCAGGGCCTACAGTAGCCGCGGTACCCTGTTATACGACTCCTCCCACTGCCCATACAACATAACCATTGCCTTCCTCTTCGTGATCCAGACTTTGCGGTACGACGGCTTGAAGTGGTACCCTTGCTGAATTGCACTTTGTAGAACGGGAACGGACACGGATGGGTTGGTCTTCACCATTGGCAGAATGACGGCGGACATCAGGCTGCTATCCAACTGAGCGTGGTCGGCCGACATGGTCGGAGCAATGCACGTGTGGGGACCCCCGAACTACCGAACCTCCCTGCATCAGCCACAACGGTGCTTACGAGGAGATACATACTTATTCGTTTAGAAAAATCACAGTTGGAATTGCGGGTATGAATCACTTACCAATAACTGAGGTTCTGCTTCAAGGCAACGCGAATGCTCCAAGGGCATCCATCCGCCGCATGCTTGCACCGGCAGTGGTACTTTATTCTGTCCGACTCGATAACCCTATACTCCGCATTCCGCCGGATGCTGTAATTCTTTACTGCAGTCTGAACAGCTTTCCGGTTGCGCATCCGATGGCCGATTCGGATCTCTGCCCCCCGGTCCGTGTTATAGTCGTTGCTGATTCCCGAATTCAACGGATCCGAAGATACGCCTTCATCTAGATCGAGCTGCTGGAAATAGCATGGCACGTCCTCCACCCTTGGGATTGGCGACGGGGCCGGAAGGACATGACGGGTATGGGTTGCTGAACGGGTCTCCGGACCGCCTGCACCACCTTCCTGTGCCTCAGAGGATGACGCGGTGGTCATAGCATAGTCGGAATCATCCTCTTCTGAATATGAATAACCCATCGCAGCTTCGATTTCCGGAGGGGGGGTTCAGCAATCCGGACCGGTTTCGCCGCAACAGGCAGGCCAGCCGGAAGGCGGCCGACCTCAACCAAAAAGTCCATCACGAGTTGGGGCATCAGTCTGCGGTGGCATCCGAACGTGATGCGGACGTGCTCATCGTTAAATAACCAGACCAGCAAATGATGGAACCTTCCGTCGGGCTGCCACTACAGGTAGCGGTACCCGACTTTCCTAATCTCGGTAAATCCGCCGCCAAGGGGGTACAGGAACACTGCTTGTAACTCCGCCATGGTGCTAATATCAGCGTGTTGGAAGACCACCGGTGACTCGGATTGGAACCATACTCCGTCCTGTCATTCATGAGCGACCGCATTCGGGTGCAGCCGTATTACCAAAGGCTGGGGCGGATCCATAGCACAAGAGTTGGGGAATGAGGGAGAAATGGATGTAAATGAATTGGTGTGGAGTGTGTGGAATGAAGAATGAAGGTGCCCTGCCCTCTTTATATAAGGTTTTTGCCGAACCAGTGCCGCACCCAACCCCTGAGGCACCCAAATTGCACCAGTGCCGCACCCAACCCATGAGGCACCAGAAACACACCAGTGCCGCTTCCATACCCCGCGACACTGGCACTTCCCTGTAACGCCCCCATACACCGCGGCACTGGCCCGGAAAAAGGTGCCAGTGCCGTGGCCCTCCCCCGCGGCAGTGGTTGTACTACACCTCGCCTCCAACCCCCACGGCACCACACTCAATGTTGAAATTGGTAAATTGACACAGTTTTATTTGTTTGCGTTAATACTAGTTTTATTTTATTCATTAAAAAAAATCCCTTAAAAATTGTATACTAGATTCGTTTTTCTTAAATAAGCTATGGTCTATCTGAACATGAGCGAAATGAATCTTTATGCTTTTTCCAAAAAGCAGCCTTTCACTTTTGTTGCCATAATCTTTTATAGGGAAGCAAAATTCAATTGAAGCCATAACTCAAAAGATGGAAAAGGAAACTTTCAATTAAGCTTTTTATTCATTTTACAAGCAATAATACAGTGTCCCTCTGGAGTGCTTTTATATCAGGCAGCTGGAAGGGGCAACTGAATAGTGTATTATTGGCCTCCACTAAGGAAATAAATTCTATCGTACGACAAGTTAACATATATTCATACTTCCTATCATATAAATATAGTAATTCATTTTGAGTTTTCTCTTTTAAAATTTTAATATTGATTTTTAGTCCCTCTTTTTTCCACTTTTTGTTTTAGCCCCCTATAATTAAAAATTTTGATCTATTATAAGTATTTAAAATGTATATAGTGAACAATTTATCATTAGTGCTCCATGCCTTACATATTTGTCAAAGCTCTAGCTTTGAAAATGGTTCCTTCTGTGCTTAGAATCTAGCTTAGAATCTAGCTTAGTTAACTACTATGTTTATGCTTAGGCATGCCATGCCATATAACAATGATCATCACTTCATCAGTCAGGCATGGCAATTTCCCCCGGCGGGACGGATACCCGAGGATATTTACCCGCCGGGGTAGATATGGGGGGCGGGTACCCGTTAAATAAACGAGATGGGGGCAGGTGGTACCTGCTTAATATCCGTTTAAACAATATCCCCGCCCCCATGAGACCCATTGCCATCCCTGGTCATAATATCACATACTAAAAAGTAAAAACACTATTCATCAATAACATATAAGCACTAACAATAAACAAGATTGATTCTATATAAGATATAATCCAAGGTAGTACTGACTATAAAATGGAAAAATAAGATGTATCTGTAGTGTGAATTGCAACATCTTGAAAGCAACTCCAAAATATCAGGTATACATGAATGTATAAAATCAATAGAATACAATGTCTTTAAATCCTAATACTCTGCTACAAAATTGGGGGTAAATGATATATGCGCTGCCAAATGATAATTGACTATTTTCAACGAGAAGGATGATGATTAAAATGGCAGCATATCCTTCTCATGCATTCCACAAACCTCTTGTGTTAAACATTTCACACAGTACCGGAGCTAAACACATGAAGATCAAGTAAAGTATTGTAATGTCCCTTCTCAATTTCCTCCTCCTTTACTCCATGAATTATAAGGGTCTCAATAATCAAGTCTTCCCAATCAACATCATCAACTACCATTCCTCTTCTCTTCTTGCTTTTTCTCTCAGGATTAACCTTGCTATTAGCAGTACCATTAGCATCTAAGGGGTGCATAATTTTTTTTATCCGCAACTTAGCAGCATTGATCCTTTCCCGCCTCACTCGACATTTCACCTGACCAGCGACAAAAGATGGTGGCATGGCATCCACTCCAACATCCTTGTCTAGTAACTGTTTGAGTAGAAGCTTTTTACTCAGCTCTGATTTTCCCTCCCACCACTGCCAACAATCCCGAAGATCAAATTTGAACATACTCCTTCTCTCAGCATTTTCACCCCTTCTCGAGTTATAAGCAGAAGGATTCTCATTCAGAAATTCCTTATACATCATGGACAAGCATTCAGGTGAAATCTCCATCCTATCCATGTCCTCAATACCAGGTTTCTCAACATCACTTTGGGCGCTCATGCCATCAGTCCGGTATTCAGTGTCCGCATTATTTTGTCTCAAGCACTCCTTAACGACATCTTCCATATCCAAACCAAGCTCATCAAGACTCTTCCTCTTTTCACCTGGTCTTGCCATGGACTTCTTCTCCATATATTGGATCAAAAACGGTGCATTCCTAACTATGTTCTTAGTAGTGACATCCTTTCCCCAAGGCAACACTTGCGCAGCCTTAGCAAGCGTCTCGAGGAGCTCCTTGTACCTAGCTCTACAAGTAGAAACCACAGCATGAACCTCCGAAGCTAATTCCTCAATCTTCACCTCAACTTGATTCAACTCTGCCACAAAAACCAAAACCGCAACCACCAAAGGAAGCGGCCTGCGCCCCGTACTCAAGGACCACTTCACGGCACACTGTATCAAGAACACGCCCTGCTTCTTCATCGTGTCCACCGTATCGCCATCAACATCTTCGAAACAATGTGAATTCTTGAGTGTCCTTTCCAACGAATGCACTATATCAAACTCAGGAAAATCAGACCTCAGATCCAAAAAATCAACAACACGAAGAATCATCCTTCCAAGCTCATACACATCACACCCAACAGCAGAGGCCACTTCCGCCATGGGCAAAGGCTTATCGTCCTTTCGCATAACCACATAAGCACAAGAGCCAATCAAAACGGAAAACCAATTCCCTTGCCCAAACTCACCCTGCGTGATATCAGAAACCATGGATCGAATCTCCACGCTCTTCGAAGCTAACCCTAACCTAGAAGTTAATTCGTCAATTAAACTATTTGCAGCAAAGTGTTTCCTTTCTCTGTAAGTGTAAACACTACCTGAACCGCTGGTTCCAAGATTGATGAAGGTTCCCTGAACGCCGGTGAGTCCGCCGATTTGGGCGTCGAATTGGTCGAACGGTTGGATGGCACCGCAGGTAGAACATGCCAGCTGGCCAGTGAATTCGTCACGGGAAAACGAGGTTTTGTTACACACGGAACAGGCGCGAGAGCTCGACATTGAAGCTGTCGATTTGAGCCCTAATTAGTTCGATAGGGTTACCATAGAAACCATGGATCGTTAGGGTTACAGGTGCTGCGATGAAGGGATTGGGGAAAGGAAGAAGCGTTAGAGCACCTGTAGCAATCGGAAAAGAGGAAGAGAGAGCCACCAGAATTGGAAGAATGGGAATCGAAGGAGAAGCGGAGACGCCGACGGAGATAGCGAGCTACTGAGAAAATTAGTAGGGGCTTGAGGCTTGAGGCAAGGTTGGGGCACGGTTCGGTTTCTTCTGTTTTGCTTTGGGCCGGCCCGACCGGTACAGATCATGAACCCAAAAAAAAAGAGAGAGAAAGAAGCTATAGGAGTTTTTTCCACAAGAAATGGTAAAGGCTAATATGCTGGTTGATATTGATTTTATGTTTATTATAAATTTGATGATGATTAGTTAATATATTAGTTAATTATAATTTTATGTTTTACGATGCACATTAAATGTGTGATGAAATACTTAGTATAATTATAGTTTTATAATCCACACAAGTTGGCATAAATAGACGAGGATTTATATTTTTTAATCATTTTTCGGATTGGATTCTTCTTAGAAGATGAGAATGTGATTTGTTTATTGGAAGAATTGCCAAATTTATCTCTCTAAAAAGTTAGTTAGATTTTCGATTTCATCGCGCTAAAAAATTAGTTATAGTTTCATAGAATTGATTGGTATATCCATTAAACAAAAAGGCCTAAATTCACATTTTTATGAGATAAGTTATAAAGCTTTTACAGTTTTACTGCAGGTGTTAATTCAATAAAAAAAAAAAAAAAAAAACTCAATATACTACATAAAAGCATACCAGATTTTAAGAAAATTTCTTTGACAAAAAATAAAATTGGATGAAAAGTGAATTTTTTTATTAAATTTAGGAAAAATATGTTTATAAATTTTTCTTTGTAGGTTTGTTTTTTACCAAAAAAATCACTTTTGACCAAAATTTTACTATTTACCTATTCGCTATTTACAGTAGAATTATCCCGATTTTAATACAAGAGGATATTTTTCGAAAACACAAGTAGGTTCCTGGGCCCTTGAATTTAAAAGAAGTTTGGCCTTTTGTAAGAGTCGAGTATTAATGTGTTGAGTACTATGGCTCATAGAAGGCGAAACAAAGTGCTAAGAAAGGCACAAGGAAAGCGAAATAACATAATAAAGAGAAAATTGGGATAACTGTGTCCAATTCTATTACCAGTGTATGGTTGTGACCCTTCATCCCTTTTGCACTTGCATTCACACATTTTTTCATTGTTTGCAGAGACAAGGTGTGATGGGATCACAGATAGCATTAACTGTGGATAAAAAGATACAATAAAACAAAAGATGAAACTCCATCCTCCAAACTCCAAAGTTTGAAACTTTGGAAGATTTTGTTTTCTTACAAGACAAAGAAGAGATGGAGCTTCTTTTTTTTATGTGTGAAATGGTTGATGTAAGTTTGACGAAAAAAACTAGGAAAGACAATATATTATAACCAATAGGGAGCCAACACATAGTTAAGAATGATAGCTCATATAAATTTTAGATAATAACTTAATCTTAGACATATAAGTTAGGGATGATAACTCATATAGATTTTGGATGATAATTCGCTCCCTAGTGGCTTCTTAATGTTGGCTCCCTAGCACTATTCAAGTTTAATAGATATCCGTAGTCTTACTATAGTTAATGTTTGGAAATACTTAGAAGTTAGAACTAGCTTATCAAAATTATCCTAAGCTTCTCATATTAAATTTTTGGATTTTGTTATTTACACATCAAAATCAGTCACTAGCATATAATATGCATTAAAAAATAAAATACATATTAAAAATGATAAAACTATATATGTATACATATGGTAATTGATTATAGTGACTGATTTTGGTGTACTAATAAACTTGCCGTAAATGGTTATATATATATTTTTTATAATTTTCTTTTGGTTTGCATGCATTTTAATGTGTTACGTTTGTTTCCCTTATATGCCTTTGGTGTGTGACTAATAATTTTATCTCCTTTCCAAAAAGGATGATAACTGTTCACTTCTTCCCTTTCCTGGCTAATTTTGTTATCTAATTGATCTTATTTTATATGCCTGATGATAATTCATGATATACCCATCAAATTATAAAATTTGAAGGGGAAAAAAAAGGCAGAGGAGATAAGCAAAACTAAAAGTTATTATTAGATTAAAAAATAGTTGTTCAGTTTCATTTAACTTTTTTCTTCTAAAAAAAATGTGGATCGTATTTAAAATAATCAAGAATATGTCCTCTACTTGCATGAAAAATTTATATAACCTTATCCTTTTGCACCATTAATAAAAGAATTGGAGCAAAATGATCGTATGACACAATAATATAAATTTTCACTTTTTTTTTTTTTAATTCTGAAAAGAAGTCGAAAACTTGAAACAAGACTATTCAATCAAAAACAGCAACAGCTAGAAAATTGAAGTAGCTAGTAGTAAGACAAAAAATCTTGGAACTATTATTTGTAAAGCATGTCCTGAACCCATGACATTCTGTCCTTCCTTTCCTAAGGTCAACAACATCCCATGATAATATGATATGTATTCTCTTTAATCCCCCATCATTCCGTTTGCCAAACCACGTGGTTATGCTCTATGTAATATCATTCATAATTACACAATTTTATGATGAAGTACTTTTATCATGGATGAAGAGTTATATTATTTTTATTTTAAAAATTAATAAAAAATAAAATAAAATATTTTATATGATTGAAATTTAACTATTCATTAAAAGGAATTTTTATCTTTTTATTATTTTCCTCTTTATTATAGCATATACCTTTATAATTTACCTAAGAAGATTTTTCATATAAAATAAGAGTTAAAAGAATTTTATGTATGGTAGTTATTCAACTAAATTTATGTATTTATATGATTATTAAAATAATAAATATAAAATTTAATTATTTTTACTGTCGTAATAATACATGATAATTGGTTGTTTATATAAAATATTTTTAAATTAACAATACATAGAAATTAAATTCATATCCAAATATAAGTCTTTTAGTATTTTTAATCATCCATAATATATATACGAAATGCTTCCCATAATTTAATATCATCTACAATTATTATTGTCCCAAAAAATAAACAAAATTAATTAGGAGTGAGAAGAATCCCATCCCACGCTAACCTAACCATGTGAAGTGTGAACTGCTCAAGAATATATTCAACAATGAACCTCCTTTCTTTAATCCTTGAAACTCTTAAAAGGATGCTCTAACTCGTTATTGTGAGCTGTTAAATTTTGGTTCTTATTATACCACATACAATAAAATATGTATAATTCTTTAACGACCCCCCAAAAAGTGTCATGATTTTAATTCATTTGATTTCAGCATTTTTTTTTGGGTCATTTTTATTATATATATACTAATACTAAGTACTTATTATTTTTATATAAAGAAGAATGTTAATGGACTAAGGAACAAATATTTTAAAGTATAAAATAATAAAATAAGAAAATAAAAATTCAATCATCTTCGCATTTATAACTTTTTATTATTTGTAAACTGTAATTAAAAAATAATTAATTAAAATGTTTTTATTTTGTTAATTTTCTTTTTCTATAGAAATTTAAACGGTACCTAAAATAGGGCCAACTAACTTAGGTCCACCATATATAAATATTACTAACAAAAATACCCAAAAAAAATATATTACTGACAAAGTAACAACAATAACATGCTAACTACCATGACATAACGTTGAAACCAATATTCTTATTAACATTATTTCACTGCCTTCTAAACATCGTTGTAACCCATAAAATATGTCACGTATATTTAATATAGGGAATTTTTATTTTATATTTTGACAGGTAATAATATAGGGAAGTAGTTAAGCTTCATCCAATTTTCTAAATATGTAGAGAAACATAGTTAGATGAAGCCGGTTTCACTGTTCACTACAATTTCAAATAAAATAAATTTTAGAACACACTACTACAAGATATTCTCATATTTCCGTCGGATTTTCCGTCGAATTTTAAGCGAAAATTCGACGGTAATGAAGTTCCCGACGGAATTTCCGTCGGATAATTACCCGACGCAAATATCCTCGACGGAAAATATTTTCCGTCGGATTTAGCTGTCCGACGGAGAATTTACGTCGGATGAATCCGACGGAAACCGGATTTTCGACGATGAATTGGGTTCTGAGTTTTCCGTCGGATAAAGTCGGATTTTATCCGACGGAAATTCTTTCCGACGATTAATCCGACGGAAATTGTGATCCGCTATTTCCAACGGAAAATCCGACGGAAATGGTGAGCCGCTATTTCCGACGGAAAATCCGACGAAAACTTGCAAGGCCCAATAAGGCTAGTTTTGTTTGTTATGCACTACCATAAGTATACCTATTATACAGTATAATGAACAATCATTAATAATTCGTTGCACGATCCATGTAAAAGGGAATCAAAATTGTTTTTAATTAATAAAAAATAACAATTGTAAAAGATCATG
>JASCZI010242360.1:10159-30080 GCA_036250425.1 Stylosanthes scabra | reverse complement strand
CAATATGAGCTTGAATCGAACGCCTTACGGTACAACTCGATAACACACTTCACTCAAAGTCTACCCAACTTCAAGATTTCTCTTAAGTGTTTATCTCACCGACTAGAGTTTATCAACGTTCATAAACAAGAGAACAAATCTCTTATCTTATAATGGAACAAAAACAGAATTTTGGTAACTCACAAGTTGAGTGTATAATTACAAATTTGAATCTCTATAAACCAAATGGTGTATCTCTCAATTTAGTGCATAAAATCACTTTGAAATTGATATGAAATGAAAGTATAATTTCAAGAAGCTTTGTAAATGATCAAGTGTTGTAAAAGAGCTTCATAAACATGTATTTATAGGCTCCCGAAATATTAGAGCCGTTGGGGTGTGAACGGAATCAAAACATTTTGTCAAACTAGCCGTTTTTCTTATTTTTTTGCTTCAGATAATCGATTATCAAGGTTGGTAATCGATTATCATATAGCCGTTGTGACCAAATTTTGAATTTCAAGCCTTGATAATCGATTATACATCATGATAATCGATTACATAACTCTGATAATCGATTATCCACCCTCGATAATCGATTATCTTAGGGTTTTGACCAAGAAAACGTTTTCAAACACTTGATAATCGATTATCACCATTGGGTAATCGATTACCTGATGGTTTTATGCTATTTAAACGTTTTTAACATGTAGGAATCAATATCAAAACACTTAGGATTGATTCCTAATCATGTAAAACAAGTTTGAAACTATGTACGGCTATTGTTCGGCTTAAGATTTTGTAAAAACATTTCTTTAAAACAAATTTTAGTGAGTGTGTGAGAGAGATATTGAATTTGGTTCTTGACAATATTTATTACCTAAGTCCTAGACACTAAGAAGGTCTTCAATCTTTGTGGACTTGGTTTTCTCGTTGTTGTTGTTGTTTGCTTTCAATGGAGCCCTCAATCCTTTGATTGTTGTTATCAACTTCACAATGGTTGTCATTCATCAAAACCTAATTACACAAACTTGGCATGCATATGTAATTATGATTTACATTCAATTCCTTACTTTTCTCACATTCCATTCCACAATCAAACTCCTAATCTGTACCAACTACTAATCCTACTTAGTTCATTATGCTCAAACACTCCTAACTTTCTAGCTTCTAAACAACCAACAGAACAACAAGCAACGACATTAACCATTTTCTTATCTTCCACCAATGAATCTCTTGTGACATCCATGACTTCTCCTATGTTCCTTCCCCCCTTTCATCCTCTACACATCCACAACATAATCAGTTACAAATAGAATTAGGGACACCTACCTTTAATGCCAATTTCTTTTTCCAACCTCTGGATCTCTTCGCCGTCTCGGTCAGGTTCTTAGCATTTGACTTCTCTACCTTGTCTTTTATATTCAATGCCTTATCTTCATACTCCCCACAAGTCTAGACACAGCACCTGCACTCTACGCATCTGTTACCTCCACTACAGAATCATCAATTTCCTCGTAGCTGATTTCTTCCTCACTGACAACATGGCTTTGAATTATACTTCAGGCAGTTCTTCAAGCCCTTAGCTTTTGATTTTCGAGATGTATTTGCTAGGCATCCTCTTAATCTCACCATAGGGTACTCCTGTTTCTGCTTGTCGTTCTCCTTTCTCCCTTTTTTCTGAGCTCCCATTCTTTTTTTTCTTCTCCAATTTCACTTCAACCCTATTGTCAAATCCTGGTGGGGCGGACAATGAGGACCCAGGTTCAGGATCTGCTTCGACTCGAATGAGATGGTTGTTATATTCCTCCACTTCTATAGCATTGGGCATCTCATTATTAATCACATCCTTCAATTTCTCCCTCTCTCTTAGCACCTCTTGGATTCTTCTATCAGCTTAAAAGGTATTAGTTCTTGTTGGGATTTCATCCACTCCCTGACCTACTTTGTCCTTGGTTGATTCAATTGCTTGGGCCCCAATTTCGGGCTCATCGTCCTTCTCCCTCAATTCTGGCTGCGACTCTTTCACACTCGACTCTTCTTCTCGCATAATTACCGTCGCTTCAATTACCACCTCCAGGGATCCACTATTAGCATTTCCTGCACTTTCTGCCATGTTCTCCCATGCCACATATTGCACCGATTCTGTTCCTCTAATTGAGCATTTGTCGGATACGTGTGCACGAACTCAACCTCCCTTGCAAGGATCCTAAACGATTCGTCTTCCACTTCAATATCTGCAAACGCCTGTATCATGGGTCCCGAATTTGTGTCAACTAGAAATTTAAATGAGTTAAATTTCCCACCATCGTCATCTTGCACCTTGATTACTCTTCCCCATATCTCACCCAAATTGGTCATATTCACTGTTGTTAAAGCATGTAACGGGATGCTCGTAACTTCAACCCAAGCCCTTCTTGGTCCACTCGTTTCTCCTTTGGTCCACCTCCTTTTTTCCAAGAAGTTCTTCCATAGGAAAGGATAATTGTATGCCTCTTCCCTACTTTGTACTGAATCGAATTCCATTAGGACCTTCAACGATCCCATCATCTTGACGTCCACCATCGTGTGCCAATCTAACTTCAAAGTCTTCTTCATTGCGACAAGGTCGTACGGTTCCAGAGTAACCCCGACTAAGCATCTTCCTAGCTTTTCCAGCACCATTTCATCGCTCTCAAGTTTGATTTTGGACTCCTCTAGACTCTGCATTCTGTTGTCCCATCCCAAGTTAACCACTTCAACCTTTTTTGCCCATGTTCGACTACTTCTTTGAAGGATTTCATGGGCCATGTTCTATTACCTTGAATGTTAATCCCCACTATATTGTTAGCCACTGCTCTGTCATGTACCTTATTACCGTAGTAGCCATTGTGCTCCGTGATTCCTCTTTCTTCCTCATTCGACTCCTTAATATGTCTCCTATACTTTGATTCAGTTATCCTCAACTCACATCCCCAAACAATCCATCCATTGTACTGCTCTATTGCTTCCATGGCTTCCGCCCTTGACACATATCTAACGAACGCGAATCTCATCGGATTCTTTTCTCTCTTCTTCATCGACAAGCATGCGTCTAATACCCTCCCAAATCGGTCAAAGACTTTCTATATCCATGCCTTGGTAATATCCCTCGATAGGTTATCAATGAAGATAATGTACATATTACTCTCGTCTTGATGCTTCACTTCTTTCCTTTATTCTTCTCCCTCTCACCGCCTTGCTGCTAGAAATGTTGGTGTGTGGCACGATGGTTTGATTGCCAATGGCCTCTAGGGTTCCGCCCGGTTACAAACTGCCATGAAAGGTTCGAATTCCCCTCACCACCTCTCTGTTTTTATCTCTCTTCCCACCCACTCTTTCTCCCTCTCATTTCAAATTTTTACATCTCGAAAAAGTAGATAATTAATTATAATTAAAATTCTATGAACCAAAACTCTTTGTGAATATGTATAGAAAATGATATGAATTAGTATTAAAGAAATTATTAATTATATGTTGGCTAAAATTAAACTATTGATCAATTAAATTTTTTGAAATTTTATTAAAGTTGTAGTTCCTGTTTGCTTCCCTTAAATTTATAATTTTTATTAGGTATACGAGTCTTAATAATAATAACTTAATTCAAAATAATAAAACTTGGAAATTAAAACACTTCGATACCCTTGTTATTTAAAGGTAATTTATCCATTTTGATGTAATATTATGTGATGGTTTTACATTTAATAATTCAATAAATAACTATAGTTTGACTTAATTAAACTAAAATTAAAATTTTAAACTAAACAAAAATGTTTTATGTAATTATCATATTTTATGAGTGAATCTTATTTTATAAGTTGTGAGAAATTTAACTCAAATACTTAAGTTTAAAATCTAACTCAGCCAAACTTAGAAAAAGAAAAAAGTCAAAAGAAAGAACCACGTTATAACTAAAAGAAAAACGGAATATGATAGGTGTACACTAAAATCAACCACTAAAATCAGTTATTATATAATAATACACATTGAAATACAAAATACATATATAATTTAATATATTCTTAGTGTGTATTTTATATTTTAATATATATTATATATTGATGGTCGATTTTAGTAGCTAATTTTAATATATAAATAGAATGATTGAAAGATCAAAAACCGGTCGGAAAGAAGGATTTATAGAAAAATGAATTAACTAGAAAGCATAAAAGAAAAAGGGGAATGAAAAGACTAGAGAGAAGAAGCACAATATCATAACACGAGGATCCTAAAGGAAAACAAGCAAGACAGAATTGATCTAGGTCAATATCTACTTTCTAATTTTTATTAAATTTGATTCAAATAAGAAATTTAAAAAATATGTTATATCACTTGTAAGTTTTTAAATGAAAGCAAATTAAAGAATCTTATTTGGTTAATATTTTAAGAGTAAATTATTAAAAATAATCATGATTTTGAAATCCTACTAAAATAATCATACAAACTTCGAATAATAAAAATATTCATAAAAAATTTAAAATATTGACAAAAATAACAAAAAAAAAAAAATTTGGATAGCTAATAGAAATAGAAGAAAAATAATTCATATTTAGCTATTTTTATCACAATTTTAATTTTTTAAAAAAATATTTTTATCAATTCTAAAAACTTTATTTTTTTATTATTATTATTATTATTATTATTATTATTATTATTATTATTATTATTATTTTGTAATATACTCATATTTTAAAGTAATAAATTACCCTGTATAAGAAGATCTCTACCCAATTGGTTTAAAGTATCCAATAAATTCCACGTGCATGCACTTCCTTTCCCCCTTTTTGGACAAACTAGTCCCAATTTCCAAACCTAAAACAGTGTCCTTCTTCAATCCATATCAAAACAAACGCTAACTTTGATTTCATCGATCAATTTATACGTTGGTTTTGATCCGTTGTTGTTGTTTATTCGATCAATTTCTTATTGAAATGCAATTCAAACCAATATTGTTTACACTACCTAGTGAAAAATTTGAATGGTTGAAAAATCACCACTCATCATCATCAAAGGATGGATGGATATATTATCATTTGTCCAGAGTCAAGTCAAGGGGCGTAAGTTGATTTTCGATTGAAGTAATTAATAACCACTTATATTATTGCTTTAACTAGCTACCGAATAATTAGTTGGAGAATTTCATTCGTGTAAAAACATTTCAACCGAATCTTAAAATAGTCGATAACGTTTAAAACGTTTTATTTTGGTTCCAAAAATTTTCAATTGGACTTAATAAAGTTCCTCAGTTAAAAGTTAGAACTTAACATGGTCATTTGCTCGATAATTATTTACTTTATTCTTTCGTTTAAAAACTTCACATGATAAAGTTTGACACTTTATCTTCTCTTTTCATTCTTGTAACAAAAAAAAAACTTAAAACCTTAACCATTCGTCATTGTTGTGCGAGAATCGAACCAAAAAAGTCTATATTGTTGCTCATGGGTGGTTCGACCTTATCTACATAGCAAGTTAAAGTTATATTAGCTTTACAAGATGAAGAAAGAAATGACCACGCCACTTACGACGTTAAATTTCCATCCAATTTTTAATGGTGAAACTTGATTGAGTCCAATTAAAAACTTTTGAAATCAAAATAGAATATTGCTAAAATAGAATTTGTCCAAACATTAGAGATCAAAACACTATTTTATCATTTTCATTAAATATTTATTCCTTTATTTCATATAGTCAAAGACATTTAATTAATATTTTTTTAAGTGACATTTAATTAACATGAGATATAGAACAGTTCCATCTTGATCAGGCTCATCATGTGTACTTTTCAAGATTAAAAATCTGGGTGTATAATTTTGATTTGAGTAGTGATACGGAACCAAATTTAGAGAGCAATTAGGGAGTAAATAAATCTAATTATAAGTTATCATAAAAAATTAAAAATAGTTATCATTCGAAACTATATAAAATTATTATTCAAAACTAAACAAAATTATCATTTAAACAAAACAAAACTTATCATCTGAAAATTTTCAAAATTATCATCCGAAACAAAACGAAATTATCATTCATACAACACTACAAGAAATGCGCCCATTATCAACGAATTTTGAGGCGGACGTTACGGCAGATTTTGGAAGAGAATTTCCGACGGATTCTGGCTTCGAAATTAATTATGAGAGGCGTCAACATTACCGACGGATTTAGGGAGGGAAATTTCCGCCGTTAACACAAAAAACAAAATACCCCAGTAAATTCCCCAGTAGATACGGAACCAAATTTAGAGAGCAATTAGGGAGTAAATAAATCTAATTATAAGTTATCATAAAAAATTAAAAATAGTTATCATCCGAAACTATATAAAATTATTATTCAAAACTAAACAAAATTATCATTTAAACAAAACAAAACTTGTCATCTGAAATTTTTCAAAATTATCATCCGAAACAAAACGAAATTATCATTCATACAACACTACAAGAAATGCGCCCATTATCAACGAATTTTGAGGCGGACGTTACCGGCAGAGTTTGGAAGAGAATTTCCGACGGATTCTGGCTTCGAAATTAATTATGAGAGGCGTCAACATTACCGGCAGATTTAGGGAGGGAAATTTCCGCCGTTAACACAAAAAACAAAATTCCCCAGTAACACTCTAAGATAACCAGAAAGAATCCACGCCTCTTTCCTCACTTTTCACAACACACAAACCCTAACCTATTCTTCACCCTTCTCTCACCCCACCCCACAGCCACCCATCTCTCTTTACCGCCGCCGTCGCACCCAACTCCGCCGGAGAGTGCCACGAAGCCCAACCAGAGTGCCTGCATCGCCGAGCCCACCGTCACTCCCACTCGCATGGTCCGCCAAGAGAACCCTATGCTACCCCATCGTGAGGCCAAAAAGAGGGCCACAGCTGCACTCTCCGAGCTCCACCGGGGGCAGGAAGAGAACTGTCGGAAAAAATAAAAAAACCGGCGACGACTACGCCGAAAATTGTTGACGCTACAAAGAAGAAGTCGGAAGTTACCGAAGATCCGTAGTTATGTGCTCCTTATGCTTCTGATATATACAATTATCTTCGTAAATTGGAGGTATTTTCGAATTTCAATTTAGGGTTTTACTTTTGGGAACAAATTCTACTTTTCGAATTTCTAGTTTTCTTTAATTGCTTATGTCGTTTTCCATTTGGTGGCTGAAAAAGAAGAATGAGAGAAGAAAGAAAGAAAGAAAGAAAGAAATACGTTGATTCTTGACTTGGTCTGGTATTTTATTATTAGTTGGTAGAAGCCTTCACTCATGCATTTCTGAGGTTTATTATGAATATTATCTTTTCTTTTTCTTTTTATATGTATATCTGACTTGTTTGATGTTTCAATTCTATGATATGGATTTTGGTTGCACAGTTTTGATGCAACCCACATTGTTCAATTTCTTTTTCTTTAATTATGTTGTTTTGTAATCTTGTTTCAGTCTTTTTTGGTCAGAAATTCTGCATCTACTCAAATTTCCCGTCTTATGCTGTTTGACACCTTAATATGTACACTTCTGCAGGTTTCACAATGTTCTTTGAGGGACCTACTTCTTCATTGATGTGTGGATGACGCTCCTGATGTTCGACAAAGTGCTTTTGCATTACTTGGAGACCTTGCTCGAGTAAGACCTTTGCATTACTCAAGCTACCAACAAGATTGTAGTCCTTATATTTTTTGGACATATTTGAAAGATTCAAATTATCTTTATTATTGTTATTGTTGTTATTATTAATAATAAAAGGGTTGTTGGTTGGGATGGATTAGTTTTGTTCTGTATCTTTGTTAATGGTGTTTTTCTAATGTAATTTGGTTAGGTATGCCCAATTCATTTGCACCCTCGTTTGTCCGAGTTTCTTGAGGCTGCAGCCAAGCAGCTGGTATGTGTATTTCTGGTATTAGTTTAGGGTTCAGCTAAGTAGTTGTATTTTTTATATTATTTTACTAATGTAATACGATATCTATACAGGAAATTCCAAGGTTAAAGAGGCTATTTCAGTAGCAAATAATGCATGCTGGGCTATTGTAGAGCTAGCAGTTAAGGTATGTCAATGTTATATGCTACACTCTGATTAAATTTTGTAAAACTGTATTGTAGCTGGAATCTAATTGGCTTAGCCATAGTTACGTGCATAATGTAGTTTTAAAATGTTAGTTTCAGATGCCAATTAGGACAATTTACTTTTCTTTTCGTGAATTCTATTTGGCTGGTATCTTTCTTTTGCTCAAGTATTTTTGTCTTATGAAATTTATATGTATTGTTTTAGATCTGGAGAGTATTTCAATATGTTTATTTATTATTGTTCATGGTTTGTCCAATTTGAACAATTCTTTATTTGATTTATTATTATTCATGGTTTTGCCAATTTGAATATCAGCATATGTAAGCTGTCCCTACCTCTGTCCCATTATTCATTGTCCTAAACTTCCTTTTTTTTTAATCATTATTCTTTATTTAATCATTATTCTTTATTTATTATATTGCTGAGTTTGATGAATGTCTTCTCAAGTTTATTATTTCCTATGGTGCTGATACTATTTTGCTATTTCTTTGACACTTTTTATAGTTTACTAATAGACTTTTTTATCCATTTTCTTTATTTCTTTTCCATCTAATTGTGCAATCTAACTTAAATTTGAGGAAAAATATACTGATTTTAATTGATACATGGCAAGAAGCTTTTGGGGGCTCAATTTGATGTTTATCCTTAATACTATGCGACGTATAATGAACTAAAGGTGATTACTCTTGTGTACTGAGATATTATTGTCGTACAATTAATTTATATTTGCAAGTAAGATAGTATATTTGTTTTTCCTTTTCATAAATTTGATGGGAATATTTTGGGTTGGAAAGTCAGAATCTATGATAAAGCAATATGATTAATGCAAGTGCTTACTGTGATTGTGATTCTGATGTATATTATCATTCCCTCAAAACTCACTTTCAATTCTATCTTCAATTTGCATGTCTTTAGTTTATTTTAACAATTCTTTATTTAATTTATTATTGTTCATGGTTTATCCAATTTAAATATCAGCATATGCATTCAAACCTGACTTTTGTTTCCTTTGATATTTGGAAGCTTTAAAAGTGATTTCTACTTCAAATGCACATGTGAATGAGTAAACAACTCAAAGTCTCTAACTAATTGAAAAAAACCAACCTTATGAGAAGAATAATTTTGATAAGGTTGTTTTGTTGGATCAAATTGATGATGATGAACATCATCTACATAATGTTATGATTTCATTTGATAGATCTATGACCTTTATTCTTATAACTAGTTTACTGTCGCGCCATATGCGGGTTCATTTGTTCGATATTCGAATTGTATTATCTATGTAGTTTATCTGTATAGTTATTATTATTATCAACGTACATTCAACGAAAAATTTTCATAAAACCTTAGTTTAGAACTAAATGATTTATATAAACATTTAGGATAATGCTCTCGTTTTTATTATTTTAAATTTCTCTTGTTTTCATTGTCTAACACTTATCAAGTAATTATGCTAGACACTTGTCAATGTTAAGATCATAAATAAAAGATTGAACAACTAAAGTACTTATATAAACATCTAGGGTAATGCTCTCATTTTGCGATCAAAATTCAAAATTTATTATTTTAAATTTTTAATTTCTCTTGTATTCATTTTCTGACACTTGTCAAATAATTATGCTAGATACTTGTCAATGTTAAAATTACAAATAATAGATTGAGCAACTAAAGTAATTATTATATAAACATTTAAGGTAATGCTCTCTCTTTACGGGAGACTCTATTTTATTTTAATTTAAATTAATTTATCGATTTTAAAATATTTATATATCAAAATTCAAAATTTATTAGTTTAAATTTTTAGTTTCTCTTGTTTTCATTGCCTGACACGCTTTACGCGAGACTACATTTTATTTTAATTTAAATTAATTTATCGATTTTAAAATATTTATATATCAAAATTCAAAATTTATTATTTTAAATTTTTACTTTCTCTTGTTTTCATTTCCCGACACTTTTAAGTAATTATGCTAAACACTTGTAAATTATTCGTGCTCTCCTTTTATAAAAAGAACATTGTTTTTTGCAACTTTAATGTGCCACTTGTCATGCATAGAAATTAGATATTGTCAACAAAATAAAGCACCACTTATCAAATAACCAATCATTCACTGCTCTCCTTTTATATATAGGAAGATTTCTGCTAACTTAATCAAATTCATTTTTTTTAATTGTATTTATGTATTATAAAATCAAAGTTTTTTGCTCTCCTTATTTTGATCAGTAACTAGTGTTCGCCATTTAATTAAACTTGTTAGCACGTTCATCAAGCTTCAATTAGCTGCGGATTTGACTTTTGATGAAGCTAGGAAGGGAAATCCCGTTTCATAGCCGCCAAGAATCAGATTGAAGAAAGAAAGAAAGAAAACGAAAACATTATTAGTCCCTTCAATTGTGTATTACATTGGAGTATTAAGGAGTGATTACTAATGGGTCATTGAGTAGATTCAGTGCTGTTGTGGGGTTCATGGAGGGACATTTTTTGTGTGTTCTCAATGGATGATTTTACAGGGTTTAGTTTTCTTTTGAATTTCCTACATTATATTATCTTTTTTGTTGTTTTGGTAGGTAAAATTTATCTTAACACATTGTGTATTATGAGATAGTGTATTTTTTTTTGCTGTTAGTAATAATTCCAAATATTTCATTTGAACTCCTCAAAAGTCATGTTTCACTTCTGTTTGAAATAGCTTTCCATTTTGTAACTTTCACTTTCATCTAAGAGTTTTGTATTAATTTTTTTTAATTCTGTCAACGTTACCGTGGGAATTACCGGCGGAATTTGGGGGGGAAATTTTCGCCGGTAATTCCTTCGGTAATGTTGATCCCAAATTGGACGCGAAAAATCTGTTACCGGCGGAATTTTAAAATCCGCCGGTAACGATGAAAACGACGAAAATCATGAAAAAATCCGCCGATAACAGGCGCGTTTTTTGTAGTGCAAAACACAACTTATCATTCGTAACCTACGCAATACCACCATCATCACCAATAGCAGAACCACCATCATCACCACAACAACAACAACCACCACCTCACCACCACCACAACCACAACCGCACCTCACCACCACAACCACACCCTCACCATCACCACCACCACCACCACCAGAAGAAGAAGAGGAGGAGAAGAAGAAGAGATCTCACCAGTCACCACCGCCGCCGTCAGACAGACGCACGAAGAAGAAGAAGCGACAGCGGCAATGTTTCCCGAGATCGTTACTGGCTCCTCCCGTGGACCAATTCCTCCCTTACTGCGGAGGTGTCTCCCGAGATCGTCACTGGTTTCTCCCGTTGACAACTCCTCCCTTTCCGACTCCGTGAAGAATGTGTCTGATCTGGCAGAAGAACAAGAAGAGGAGAAGGCAGCAACGGCAACACGGGTGGACTAGGGTTTCACTCTTTGCTCTATGAGCTCTTATTGATTCGGTATAACATTTGCTCCCTATACTTTTCCTTATGATTTACAAGAGAAATATTATTGACAAATTACAAAATAGATAAATAAATAATTAATCTATATGTACGAGCTGCCATATAACCTCATTTAGGGACGAAAACAGGTCAGGCCGCCTATCAGGGGCCTTAGGCCTAGCCTAACTAGGCCTAATGCAGGTCTGACCTATTTGATAAATAAATCAGACTTAGGCTTTTGTAAAAGCCTTTTAACTTAAAGAGGTGAGGTTTAGGCTCTTTTTAAAGCTTATAAAGCCTAGCAGACCGGCCTATATTACAATATAATAATTATTTTATTATTTAAACAAAATTGTTAAATTTTAAATAAACTAAAGAAATATAATTTATCAATAAAATTTTTTTATCTTCTAACCACATAAAAAAATTAATACTTATAATTACTCAATAAATATATATATAAAGAACATAACATAAGTTTTTTTTTTTTTAAATGTTATTTATTTGTAGTTATAAATTTTTATTTTTTATTAATTTTTTTAATTGTTTTTTTAGTAGGCTTTTAAACAGACTTCAGGCCAAGTCAGGCTTTTCGAACAGGCCAGATCAGATAAAATATAAAGTCTTTAACAGGTAATAGGCCAGAAATAGACTAAATACATATGATCCAGACCTGGCCTGTTTAGATCGAAGCCTGGCCTGGCCTGGCCTGGCCTGTTTCTATGCCTAACCTCATTCAAACTTTTTTCTCTAACATACTTCCTTTCCTACTTCCCTTCCCTGATTCTTTTTCTTTATTTTTTTCCTGGTTTCTTATTTTTTTTATCATTCCTATTTCTCTTCTTCATACATTATCACCACCACTACCATCATCTCCTCCTCCTTTTTCTTTGTTTCAATCATTCTCCTCTTTCTTTCTCATTTTAATTTCTGTATTTAATTTACTACATTTTACTGTATTCTATTCAGATTTTTCCACTTATTATCTTCTAAATAAAAACTTTTTACATCTGTTTTTAACTTTTTTTAGTTTAACTTTTGTGCTGAGTTCAATTTCTATATAAGGATATAATTTTGTACTATTGTATCATGCAACTTGAATGCATTTAGTTAGAAACAATATTTGTATATACGTATCACCGAATTAATAAATAGTTACTCTATCTATTCCGTGCAATTTATTTATTTATTTATTTTGATGATAATACTATTGAAAAATGATCACATGTTCCACTCATAAAAAAAAAAGAACATGGTGTTCATGGTACGATCAAGTTGCCAGAATAGTTTTGTCATCTAGCAAGTGTGAAAATGTTCACAACGACCGTAAAAGCATAAGCCCTTTTATCAAAAAGAGGCAGAAAGCTATCTGGCTACTTGCATTATCCGCTCTGTCCCGCCCCGCCCTATATATAATTAATTTAATTTTTTAGATATTTAATAATATTTAAATAATTATTTTAATAATTTTAGTTTAAAAAAATTTTAAATTTAATTATTTTTGTTTGTTTAAAAGTATTATATTGTTGTCATTTTGTAAATAATTACATATTATTTGTATTTAATTAGATTTCTAAAGTATTTTATTAAATAATGAATAATTTTATTGAGTAATTTAATTTAATTTACTTATGTTATAAATACTCGTGGATTTGGATATGGGGCAGTATATACTCGTATATTTGGTTTGAGTATGGGGCTAAAAATTAGATACTCGTATATTTGAGTTGGGTATGAGTACTTAAATATCCGTCCCGACCTGCCTCATTGCCATCCCTACTTGCAATACATCATGTGCATTTTTTTTTCTTTTTAATTCTTAGCTTTCATTAATTCTTTATACAATTTTTTTTTTGGTTTCTAATTCTTTATACAATTTAACCACCTTTCAATTAAAAATGAGTATTCTAGCTTTTAACATTAATCTAAAACAGTTAAATTTGACAAAAATATTCAGATAATTACTTAAGTAATTTTTCAATATTTCTGAAAATAATATTTTTCTCCTTTCTTAGTTAAGGTTATTTTAATATTACATAAAATTTGATCAATTCTTCAATTAAATTAATAGTCGGAGTGAAAAATGTATAAATATATATAAATTTTCCTGTTGTTCCATCTAATTTACTTACATATTAGTTACTAGAGTATTTTAGCCATGTATTTGTGCAAATAATTTTAGTAATTTTATAATAAATTAAATATTTAATGTTGTAGATTATATACATTAATATTGGTAGTTTTAAATTTTTATTAAATATGAACAATAAAAGAATTCAAAAATATATAGAATTAGACATTTTTTAAAGAAAAACATTACATGATTAAAGAATATGAAGATACAAAGATAAAGGAAATTATGTTATGATCGTTCACAATTGTTTGTAAGAATAATGTTACAGAAATAACGTTAAGGAACCAATTAGGAAGCCAATAACTAAGTTATCATCCAAAATTTATATGAGTTATCATCGTAACTCATATATACAAGATTAAGTTATCATTCAAAATTTATATGAATTATCATCCGTAACTATGTGTTGGTTTCTTATTGGTCATAATGTATTGGCTCCCTAGTTTTTTTCTTTTGGTAAATGTAGTATGACTATTATTAATTAATTCTCTTTTAACTTTTTTTTAGAAATTTTTTAAAAGAAAAAAAAAATTCTTTTGCCATATACACATCAACTTCAATTCCTTACCTTAGTAATTTTAAAATTACCTCTTCATAACTTTTATGTACATAATTTAGTGCATAATGCACTACAAAAAATGCGCCTGTTACCAACAGAATTACCGGCAGAATTTTTCTTGATTTTGGTCGTTTTCGATGTTAGGGGGGATTTACCGGCGGATTTTTTCCGCCGGTAAAATTGGCAACGGTAAATAGTTATCTGCGGATTTTCGAATTCCGCCGGTAGTTACCGGCGGAATTTTTCGCCGGTAACATAATTTTGGTGTCCAATCTGATTTTAGTATTGCCGAATGAATTACCGGCGGAATTTTTCCGCCAGTAAATTCGCCGGTAATCTAACGTGCAAATTACTTTTAAAAAATAAATGCATAAAATATTACTAGGGAAAAATCCGTCGGTAATTCCCTTGGTAACATTGGCAGAATTAAAAAAAAAATTATAAAAATAGCAATCCACTTCATTGTAATAACTAATAATGTTATAATGCAACAACAACAATAAAATGCTCATTTGTATAAGACAACAATAAAAAAGTAACAAGAATATTAAGATGCGATCACGACACTCCCACTAGACACATCGTGAGGATCAATTTCAATCCTAAAAGGAACACCCAAAAATGAGAAGATGCATATTAGTAACCACAATTAAAATTTTAATTTGGCAAGAGTTTGCATTATGCCAGCAGCAACTACTAAAAATTCATCTAACCTAACAAATGTTCCGTCAATTAACTCCTAAAAGTTTTCACTAATTTGACAATGCAAGTATTTTCTAATAATGCTATGAAAAAAAATCATTTTACTACCACTAGAAATTGACAAAAAAGACATATAATAAAAGCTGTAAATATGATAGAGATGGTTATAATATTTAGCAAAGGCATTCTAGCTAACTGAAGTAGGTAACCCATTTCCAAATAGCCTTTTCATTTTAGTTTAAGCTTTTAATACATGCTGATCATCAGTAAAGTACCTTTAGAGCTGCAATTGCTAGAATTCCAGTGCCAGTGCCATAGTCCAAGATGCATTCTCCTCCTTTAATACAGTCAATTAAAAATGGTATTCAAACAAGATGCAAAACTTAAATACTAAAATATATTCTGCTGTAATAAAATTATTGGACCACTTTGAGATTGAAAAAAAAAAAGAACTTTTTGCTTTCATCATATCCACAATCTTAGTGGTAAACATTTGCATTTGATACTCCAATACATTACCAGGAAAGAAAGAAAGAAAAAAGTTATTAAAACATAATAAATAATAAGAAAATCATCAAAGTTAGTGAACTATATTATGTTTTTATACTGACTTCCGGTAAAAAGATGAATGTTTTCTCACCAAAAATGATCCATCGTCTATTCTAAAGTTAATGCCTGTATATACTTATAGGATAGATTGCCACAGTTATTGTATTAAAATCGAACTTTGATATAACATTCTATGTGCAACGCAAATAAGATGGTAATTATAAATATAATAGCTAGCTTGTTAGTCACGTAGCACGTATACTCAAGAGGGGGTGAATTGAGTATCTCAATAACAATGAATAATTTTTGCGGAAGCTTAAATTACTTTGAAAATAAATTGCTCAAATGATTGTACTAGTATTTTTCCAAAGACTTAAGCCAATTCTTAAGTACTTACAAGGAGCTTGTACTTTCCAAAACACTTGTATAAATATAAATAACAAGAATATAAATGAGTTTGAGTTGAGAGAGATAATACACAACGATATATAGTAGTTCGGCACAATCTCTTTGCCTACGTCCACTCTTCTCAATCGCAATTGAGATATCCACTAAACCATCAAGCTTCAAGGTGCTTGACAAACCTTTACAACAAGAGTACTTGTATCTAACACCTCACGGTATCTTGATCACCAACGAAAAATCCACTCCACTCGAAGTATCCCAACTTCAAGATTTTCCCTTGAGTGGTTATCTTGGTATTCTCACCGACTATAGTGTTTATCAAGTCTCACACCCTTGGAGAGTCACACTCCAAGTCACTCAAACAAAGAGATATAGAATTTGAGAAGAGAAAGAATTACAACTCTCAAGATAGAGTAGATGAATACAATTGAATCTCTATGAACCAAACTTTGGTTATCTCTCAAATATGTGCATAAAAACACTTTGAAATTGATCTAGAAATCAAGTATAATAGCAAGAAGGTTTAGAGCAAGTGTTGTGTTGCAAATGAGGCTCAAAACCTTGTATTTATAGACTCATAAACGTTTTGGACCGTTGGTGTGTGAAAGGAATCAAATAGTTTTGTCAAACTAGCCGTTTTTCTTGTTTTTAGCATCAGGTAATCGATTACATGGCTTGGTAATCGATTACTTTGTAGCCGTTGTAACTAATTTTTGAAATCTGCATTCAGTAATCGATTATCTAAGGCAAGTAATCGATTACCTGGATGTAAACTACAGGCAAAATTTATATCAAACTGAAGCCCCGTACGTTAGCTTTCTAACGCAACAAGAACTGCATCGTTTGGACCTCTGTAGCTCAAGTTATCATCACTTTAGTGTACAAAGGTCAAGTTTGACAGCATGCACTAAGCTTTAAAACAGCTAACAAGTTATAAAACTTTTACGGCTATAGTTTTCGTAAAATATTTTCTTCAAAAACATTTTCTTGTGTGTGTGTGAGAGAGAGATAATAAACTTTGGTTCTTGACAAGAAATTTACCTAAATCCTAAGATACTAAACCATCTTCAGAGCTTGCGGACTCGTTTTCTTGTCTTGTTGCTTCCTTTCAACGCTTATCCTCAACTTCAATGTTTGTCATTCATCAAAACCTAATAAAATGAACTTATACATATTGTAACATGGTTAACAATTTCCCCCTTTTTGATAATGATAAATATTTTGAGGATATGAACATATAGTTGAAAAAACGTTGCAAACGTTCCCCCTGAACTTATGCATTATTTTCCCTAAAAAGATGCACACCAATTTTCATATAAACGAATATTTTCTCAAAACACAATATATCCTCAAAATATTCATTTTCTCCCTTTGTCATTAGCAAAAAGAAAATAGGAGGATATTGAAAACAAAGAGGTTTTCCCCTTTTTGACATTATAAAAAAAAACTAGGAAAATCATAAAAAGTTGTTCCCTCTATATCTAACAAATTTATCAAAGCATGCATGTAAACTAGAATAGGTGTACCAAGCCTATTTAGTCATTCATCAAAACCATCATAAACAATTTTAATAGATAAGAGATAAGAAAAACTTCCTATAATGGCCATTTTTCAATGTTTTCATCAATTTACATCCTTGATCATTGGGGTGATTTTTCATGATTCGTTGGTGATATCAGACATTCTTCAAGTCGCATATCACTTTACAACATCAACCTTCCCCCTTAATTTTGCAAATATATGAATGTTGCTTGTTGGCTCCTTTATCTTCTTACTTTTGATGAAGATCATTGAATTTGCTCTCTTGAGGGAAATACCTACAAAACAATTAAAAATGCATTTTTGGTACCCACATAAAATTGGGTCCTTGGGGGTTAGCATGAGCAAATCGCCCATATGAATCACATCTCGTATTTTGGCTATGATAATTCATATGCCTTATCTTCGTAAAACAAACCGGTGCAATATGTCCTATTTTGTTATAATAGTGACATGTAACATGAGAGTTATACATCCTAGACATTTGTCTATAAGGTTGCTTAATAGGTTTTCTATATGCATTTTGGTTTGTATTTCTAAATGATGCATGTTTAGGTAGTTGTCTATTGGTTAGATTAGCTCTATGAGCTTGTGGTTGTCTAATAGGTTTCCTAGCATTTTTAACTTTATTTCTAGATGTGTTAGGTTTATTTATATTATAACCAACACCTTCTCGATCATTAACATGTTTTTGGCTATTCAAAATTTTATCTAAGTTCTTGGATGATTCATTGAACTTGGATAAACTCAATTTTAGCCTTTCTATTTCATGAGAATGCTTATCACATGATTCACATGGTATATTGTCATTTGAATTTATTTTAGCTTTCCCAAGTTTTGAATTTTCGTTTTTCAAAACTTCATTTTCTTTTTGTAGTTCCGCATTCAATTTCTTTGTAGCGGTAATTTCTCGGGAAATCTTAATAAATTCTTCTAACAAGTTATCATATGATTCTTGTAATTCATCTTCGCAAAAGTTTAGATCACTAACCTTTTCATCGTTGGCCATTAAGCATATGTTTGCAACTTCGTCATCGTCGGAGTCGGTAGAGGAGTCATCTTCATTTTCCCATGACATGTACGTCTTTTGTTTCTTCTTGAGCTTCTTGTACTTCTCTCCCTTTTGCAATTTTGGACAATTTAGTTTGATGTGTCCAATTTCTGCACATTCAAAGCACTTTGAAGATTTATTTTGCTTCTTGGGAATCAAGTTCTCCCTCTTCGCGAATTTTGTAAATTTCTTTATAAGTAGTTGGAAATCTTGATCTTCTTCTTCTTCATTGTCGCTTTCTTCGACGTGTGCATTTGAAGCTTTTAGAGCCAAGCTTTTCTTCTTGCTTTCTCCACCTTGAGATTCAAGGATAGTCATCTCATATGTTAAGAGATTTTCTCTAAGTTGATCAAACGTGAGTTGATTATAATTTCTTCCTTCCTCAATGACACTTATTTTTGAGTTCCATTTAGGAGTTAAGCTTCGAAGAACCTTACTTACAATGTCTTGCTCGGGATATGTTCTTCCAAGCATGCTCAAGCTATTGAAGATCTTGGAAAACCTTTCGAGAGCATCTTTAATTCTTTCCCCTTCGCTCATTTTGAACGTCTCATATTCATGAACCAATCTATTTATTTTAGATTGTTTCACATGAGTTGTTCCTTCATATGTGACTTCAAGCTTGTCCCAAATTTCCTTCGCAGTTTTGCAATTTGTGATCTTCATGTAGTCATTCTCGTTGAGTGCACAATGAAGAAAATTGATCGCTTTGAAGTTTAGCGACAATTTCTTGAGATCTTCATCATTGTATTCACTTTCGAGTTTTGGCGTGGCGCTTTTGGTTGTGACCTCTCCAACTTTGGTTTCCGTTTCCTTCATTGGAATGTGATTACCATTTTCAATCACTTTCCAAATCTTTATATCTTGTGCATTGATCCAAATCATCATCTTGTTTTTCCAATAGGAATAATTTGTCCCATTTAAAAGTGGAGGACGTTGGGTTGAGAATCCTTCACTTGCATAGATGTTGTAGCTTGTGCTTCGTCCATCAATGATCGTTCCTCTTAAACTATTAAGTTTTTATCTAAGAGTTTAGCTCTGATACCAATTGTTAGTCACGTAGCACGTATACTCAAGAGGGGGGTGAATTGAGTATCTCAACAATAATGAATAATTTTTGCGGAAGCTTAAATTACTTTGAAAATAAATTGCTCAAATGATTGTACTAGTATTTTTCCAAGGACTTAAGCCAATTCTTAAGTACTTACAAGAAGCTTGTACTTTCCAAAACACTTGTATAAATATAAATAACAAGAATATAAATGAGTTTGAGTTGAAAGAGATAATACACAACGATATATAGTAGTTCGGCACAATCTTTTTGCCTACGTCCACTCTTCTCAATAGCAATTGAGATATCCACTAAACCAAAAAGTATCAAGGTGTTTGACAAACCTTTATAACAAGAGCATTTGAATCTAACACCTCACGGTATTTTGATCATCAATGAATAACCCACTCCATTCGAAGTATCCCAACTTCAAGATATTCCCTTGAGTGGGTTATCTTGGTATCCTTACCA